>PVKB01002810.1:0-226121 GCA_004027205.1 Ctenodactylus gundi
GGGAGGAAGGAAGGAAGGAAGGAAGGAGGGAGGGAGGAGGGAGGGAGAAACACTGTCACGGCTTCATCCTGGGAAGCTCTAGCCCTACCTGAGTCTCCAGACGTTTCTCCCTCCTGCTCTCACTTGACTTCTATCTGAAGGGGATAAGCAGCTCTCCAGCCTCTGCCTTGTGGTTCAGCTGTTGCCAACTGCCAGGGAATGTACTGAGAACTTTTAGAACCAGGAGCTAAATCTTTCCTCCACTGAATTGTGGACATCAGGTATTCTGTCATAGCAATAACTACGTGACTAAGACAGAAACTGACACTGAACTTTGCGTTGCTGCGGTGGGCTGACCTGACCACGTGGTTTGGGAGCCTTTGGAAGCGTTTCCCCGAGAGACTTGGAAAGGATTATAGATTCTGGCTGAAGAGGCTTTAGAATGCCATGGGACAAGCTTGATAGGACTTTCTGGTCCAGAACGCAAAAGAACAGAAAGATGGTAGAAAAGTGGATTTAAAGGCCACTGAGATGGGAAGGAAAACTCTATTGGCAAGTGGTCTGAAAAAGACACATGCTATGCTGTGGCAAAAAGTTCATCAACGTTTTGCCCCTGTCCTAAGACTGACTGAAATTGAGATTAAGGGCAGCTACCTACTTAACCTGGCACAGGAAATCTCAAGGCAGCCTGATGTTCATTCTATCGCATAGGTACTGCCGGCAACACTCTGCGAACTCTGGCAAGAAGAAAGAAAAAATGAAAGAAAAAAATGACACAAAAAGGTTTTTAGTTTTGTAAGATTGGAAGGGGTTGAAAAAGAGGGAGAAAAGTGTACAGGAATGTTAAAGGCATTAGAATTAAGAAGTCACGTCTTTAGAAGAAGGACTCTAAAAAGAGGCTATAAGTGTGCCTCAGGCATCACCAGATCCCATCCTTTACTGACTAAAGTGTGCAAAGGCAACGACCTTGCTCTGAGAAGAGTCTTCTGAGCATCCTGTAGGGCCAAAGAAAGAAATATTTGCCAGAGTCAGCTGCCTAGAGTTCAGCCACCTGGGCATCTGGAGGCTGCTGCAGCCAAAGGCCAGGAAGGCTAGACTTCTGCCCCAGGCCCCAGCCAGTGGCAGACCTTGGCAATATCCTTGCAGTCCTGGTTTTGCAGGCTTGAAGAGTGCAAAAGTTGTGGGGTCACAGAGGCTTCCACCCAGATTTCAGAGGAGGGCCCAGGAGGCTAAGCAGTTTGTCCCTGGGAAAGCAGTGTGTAAAGCTGTAAAGGAGAAGTTTACAGCACAGTGACGACATCAAAAAATCTGGAGGGGCCAGGAGCATGCACTGTCCCAAGGAAAGCCACAGGTTGTGAGCAGAGGCGGCCCCAAAGAAGAGAAGACGGAACCTCTAACTGGAGGCAATAGTATCGTGGCTGGACCACCCAGGCCCTCTGGAGCCAGAGCGCTCCCCAAAAGCCTCATGTACTTGGAAGAGTATGTTATTGAGAGGTAGGGCTGGCTGGAACCAGAAGGGGCAGGTGCTTCCGGTTTGACTTGGAAAGATCATGTCAACTTGTTAAGATTGGGGTAATCGAGGCTAGATCTTTCAGGTACGTACTGTTGACTTGCGAGGCAGGAGCTCAGCGAGGGTCACCCACCCTGAGGGGGCAGACAACTGGAAGCTTGAAGTAACGGAAGGAAGGAAAAAGAAACATTGTTGCAGCTTCTTCCCGAGAAAGCTCCAGCCTTGCCCGAGTCTCCAGACATCAGCTTTGCTCCAGCTTTCGCCTGGTTTCTGTCTGCCTGCCACGGGAGGAGCAACTCTCCAGCCTCTGCCATGTGCTTCCAAGTTGCGGCTGCCTATGAACAGATTGTGTGGGACCTTCAGAAACTGTGAGCTAAATAAAACTTCCCCCTTACATTGTGGACGTCGGGGATTCTGTCACAGCAAAGAGTAACTGGGACAATGACAAGAGTGGAGGATAAGGAGACGGGCACCAAAAGAAAGCTTTAGTTACGCACGATGAATGAGTCTAAAGACCCATGGTGTGGAGACGGTGTTGGATGGCGAGGCACTGCACACTGGAATTTTCCACACGGAACAGGCTGTGGGCGCTCTTACCAAGAACACAGGAAAGGTAATGTTGGTAGGCAATGAACGTGGTAATGTGTTGACTTTAGTTTTATTATCTATTTATTTGTGTGTAAATATCATGGGGTACACCTTAAACATAGAAAAGGTTGTATCTTCATACAGTAACTGAAATCTTCACTATTTTAAATATATTTCATTATTATATCAGTTCATTTTATATGAATAGCTGTTTTTATATAAATCTAAACTCAGTTTGTCTTCTGATGCAAAAAATAATGACAAAATTTCCCCCGTAGGCAACAGGGATGATGATGGAAAGAGCAGAAGAGCAAGTTTTGCATTTCAGGCTATAATTAATTTTACCCTTTGAGATACAAAATGCTACCTAATAAACCAAATAAATTAACAACACAGAAAATTTATGAGAGAAGGAACTCTCTCTCTTTCTCTCTCTCTCTCTATATGCATACACATATATGCATATCAGCTGATAAATTACATTTTATGTAAATTTATTTATTTGAAGCTACCAATTTTCCAACAGAAATGTCTCAATTTACGAAAACATGTGGAATAATGACTGGTGTAATCAGTTTATGAAGACTTATTGTATTATAAAATTTAGATAAAAAATAAAAATTAGATTTGTGCTACACAGGAAAGGCATCGGTGACTTAATTTGATTAAAAAATCTTACTGAAATTTAAACTTAATAATGATGTAATCACCTTTCAAAAAGCCAGTTCACATATTCAAGTGACTATGAATTTTAAAGATGTAAATGTGAATTCATTTTATACCTAGACACATACACATGCACACACACACACACACACACCCCCTCTCTCTATCTCTCTCCCTTTCTCTCTCTCTCTCTCTCAAACATTATTAGGCCAAGGACTGATTAATATATAGTTCTGAGAGTATAAAGAAAACTGATGTTACAATGCCAATAAAGAGATTCTGGAAAATTTTTCAAAGTGTTCTGAAATATTATTTGAGCCACAGCAATGTAGTTGTGTTAAATATACCACCTCTCAAGGTGGTTCATGTGAGCTACAGTATCTGTTGTAAGTACTTTAAAAATAGGAATCTTATTAGCTTGTAATTATATCTTGGATTATAACCTACCTTAAAGGGATTTCTAGTAGAGTTCAAAGATGTGTTTTTATCCTTAATCAAATAAGATGTTGAAATAACTGAACATATGAGTCAAGTAGGGTAAGTAATGAGAGGCTTCCAATATAGCTATAAAAGCGGGTGCTAAGTGAAACTGCCCTCTTAACTCAGATGCTACAAAAGATGGCTCTTTGGTTCCTTCTCTAAGGTCATTCTGAGCTGAAAATGATTAACAAGCTGATGCTTCATAATCAGGAAGGGGTATACAGATTAATCCAAGAAAAGATGATTAGTATTTTGTGAAACACAAGCTGCAAATTCTATTCATCCTCTCCCCCGATCAATGCAAAAGATACCACTTATTTAGCATTTGCTGTTTGCAAAGCAACTTAGAGATTCAAATTTGAATAGGTGAATGTGAAAAAAGGCAGATGTGACTTTTTAAGTATGAGAATACTTTCATTTTAACTCATCTGTCCAATATAAGTAAGGTTTATGAGAACAGCATGTTTTCTACAAGTAACTCTTGCAATAAATCAAAATAAGAGGCAAAAATCTGAGCGTCGGATATGCCCTACTACTCCAAAGAGAAAAGTCCATATAACTTTGTAGGGTTACAACGCAGTAAAATATTTAATATCTTATTATTTTTTCAACTTCCTTAAGAGTTCGCACTGGGATCTAACACCCTGTTTTGATGAAGGCTTCGCCGCTGAGGGTTGAAAGGCCATTGGCTCATGAGGCTCTTACTTCATCAGTGGATTCACCAAATCTCAGTCCACAACTTGGTGGCAGCATTAGGGTTGAGAAAACACCAAGTGGGGCCTGCCTCAAGGAGTGGATGATGGGATCACGGGCAACAGAAGCACAGTGTGGGGGCCACGGCAGGCGCCGCCCTCGGCTACTTTCTCAGTGACTCTGTCCTGATTCTCTGGTGAAGTGAAGGCAGAGCCTGGCTGGCAAATTGAGGGGCCACTTAGGTCAGCAGTACCACGTTTCTGGGTGCATCTAAACGCGCAGGCATGACGCATCTGCTTCCCCGTCTTTTCTCCCATACTCTGCTTCTTGGATACCACGAACTGGACAGTTTTGTCTCTCCAGGCCCTCTGCCATGAGGACCCTACCCTGATGCTGCCAACTGTGGACTGAAATGACGAGCAAAAGAAACTGGTTTCTCCTTTATGTTGTTGGTCCATGTAACAGGAAAAGTGGATAATATGAAATATTGGTACTGGAGTAAGTGGAGTCTTTACTGTGACTATACCTGAGTTTGTGGTTTAGAAGCCTCCGAAATGCTTGGTAGGAGGAGTTTGGAAAAGTTTGTAGATGTGAGATAAAGAGGCCCCAGAACACTATGAGCAGATGCTGAGTGATTCAGGTAAGAGCTCGGAAGACCAGAATGATGGCAGGGGTGCGGACAGCTGGCAGTAAGACAACCTTGGCAACTGGACTAGAAGACACGTGTGTTGGTTGAGCAAAAAAAAAAAAAAGTCTACATTTTGCTCATGTCCTGGGACTACCTGTGAGAGTAAGATGAACTACAGTGGATTAACTAATATGGTCAAAAAAAAAAAAAAATTCTAGGCAGCCCGTCATCCAGATAGTAGCACGGATACTGCTAGCTGCTTCCAGCCAACTTTATAATGAGAATCTGAAATAAAAAGTAGAGCAGAACATTCTGAAAAAAAAGTTTTAAATTTTGGCTCAAAAGAGTGAAATAGTTACAGCAAAAAGGAGGTGTGGTTGTTGAAGTGATTAGCACCAATAAAAGTTAGGATAAATAGAAAATAAAAAGCAAGCACTTTGTATAAATATAGTAGGAAAGTGACTTGAGGTCACTTCAGACATGCAAGGCCTCATCCACTACAGAATCAAGGATGCAAAGGCATCAAATTTTCACTTAAGAAAGCCCCGTGAACACGGAGTATACAGAAGGGTTTCCTGGTTACTTGGTCAGCAGGATTCATTTTATCATTCTGAGCCATCCAGACACTCTGAGGCTACTGAAGCCCTGACTAAGAGGTCCTGGCAACAGCACCGCTGTCAACAGACCTTGGCACGATCCACGTGATGCTGGTCGTTCAGGTGTGCAGAATGCAACAGTTGTAGGATCGGGGAGTTTCCACTGAGATTTCCATGAAAGGCTTTGGCTACCAGATATGTGCCCCTGGGAGGAGGGGGCACAAAGCTGTGGGCAGGAATCTGAAATTGCAGAGGAGACCTTAGGAAGTTAAGGATGTGGGAAGCGTGAGATGTGCACTGAGGAAAGCCACAAGCATCAAGCAGAGCCAGCCCAAGAGAGAGGCCACGAGGACCCTAACCCATAAGGCCACCGGAGTCGGGTCATGCAAGTCCTCCGGAACTCCTATCCCACGCTACGTGCCCAGGGTACCAGGGTCTGAAGGACTTCGCATTTTCCCTGGAAGGTTCCATTCTTGTGTTGGTCTTACTATTTTCCTATTCTCCTATTTTTCCCTTTTGGAATAAGAATGTCTACCCTGTATTACTGTATCTTGGGATTATGCAATAAACATACCTTTCAAATTTTACAAATTTTGTAAGATTTCATGGTGAAGTATTTGCCCTGAGTCTCGGAGAGGACTTTGGACTTGGCTTTTCAGAAATGGTTGAGACTTTGGGGAAGGAATTACTGGATACTTGGTTGGATATAAGACTGTACTATGTTTGATGGAATTCAATTCCTCACTTGTGATTGTGTTTCCAGGTAGATTAAATATGGCTTAAAGAAATATGTTTGGGTGCTACGTTGATAAAGGGTTGGATGTGACAGTTAATCTTAGTCGTCAAATATACTGCTTTGAAAGGTGTCCAGGAAATAAATAAAACACACCTGGAGATTCATGAGGCATGGCCGTGACAATCAGACATATCGAAATGCCGGTCCACTTTTCTCTGGCACGGTTCTCCTGACACCATCAAGTGAGTATCTATGCTCTACCATGCCATTCCTCCATGACGCTTCTGAGTTGAACCCAGCTGATGAGGAACTGAAATCATAAGTCAAATAAAGCAATTTCTCCCTCAAGTCGTGGGTGTCACGTGTGTGCCCCCCATGATGAGGAAAATTACTAGTAAGAGCTGCTGTGATCTGAGCAGCTGTGGTCTACCATACCCCTCGACCATGGAGTTCTGTAGGCTTCCAAAATGGGACTGGTGGCCATGGGCATCAAGTTTTGAGACCGTGACCTAAAATAATTCCTTCCACCTTTAAGTTGATATTCTTAGCCGCTAGGTCACACTGATGAAAAGCTAACTACACAGTTTTTCTGTCTCTTTTCCTGATTCTTTTCATATTATATGTTATTCAAGACATAAATCTATTATTAAAAATAATTTTGAACTATTATTAATTATTTAATTACAATTAATCTAAATCTGTGTGCCTATGGGTAAACACAAACTATATTAGTTACATAAATCCATAAATTAAATATAATAAATTTATCATTCAGTAGTGGTACCAGTATGTTCAGACAGATCACATATAGTTTTTTTTTTTTTAATAATCAGTTTTAAATCCAAAATTTATACCTTAGTAACTAGTATTTGGGGTCCTGTGATTATCCAGGAGTAAAAATAATCTTCACTTATTCTATCTTTCATTACTGTCCACTGAGAAATGGCTTATCTCCTATTAATAAATTAGAAAAAAAATCAGGTATTCATTTGAAAAAATTATTAATTATATTTCTGTGAATCTTAAGAAAGAGTATGAATCTTGGAAAGATATTGCATGGAGACATTAGAAAGTAAATTAGTTTATAAATACTTTGGTAAAACAAGCTGCATTTCATTGTTGATTTACACAAAACAGAGAAATAAAATGGAAGAAAGGCAATAAAAGGAGGATTCCAACAGTAACCTGAGCACAGGAAGTGTTATCCACTGATGAGAAGATGAGAGGAGAAACAGAGGATGCTCATTATAATAAATATGTTATGGATAACAGTTCTCAATAATCAACTTACACTTGATATTACTGAAAATATCTGTGACCAGAAACAAACAGAAAACTCACCTAAGAAATATGCATGTTGAAAAAAACTGGGGCTAGAGATGTCCAATAAAAATAAAATCACAATCTAATTTCCACCATTACTCAGCATCCTTCTAAAACAAGTGCTTTACAAATCTCATAATATTTTGTCAAAAGATTTAATACTTATGTCACATCCTTTCTATTATGCACTTTAATGAAATTAAAAGAACTTTTAAATTCCATTGTCAATTTTATGTGAAAAGATCTGCCTTACTAAAAGATCAGTTTTTTCAATATACCATCTGTCTATGAAATTATGCAAAGTATTTCTTTTAATTTTATTTTCCCTATTTTATTGATATGTAGAAGTGCAAAACATAACATTTACATTGATCTTGAGTATTTTGTGGGCATAAACATCATGGCAAAGTTTCAAATCTGTCCCCTCTCCCTTTTTGACCCTCCCACTCACTCCCCATCACCTCCAGTTCCCATTGTTCCCCACAATACATTCCAGGAAATAATTGTGATCTGGGTTTCTCTTATCAGAGAAACCACTCAATACTTCATCTTCTGCTTCTGACTCACTTCACTAAGCGTGATGGTCTCAAGTTCCCTCCATTTACTTATAAAAACCTCCAACCTGTCTGTCTTTATAGGTGAGTAGTATTTCTTTGGACTACATTTGTTCCAATTTAAAGGTTTGTGTTGAAAACACAACAAAACAACTGGTCATATCCTAAAACAAAATATTTTTAAATGTTAGATGTCCAAATGACTCTATACTAAAGTATTTGGAGAAAAAAATGTTCAATTACATTTGACGAAAACGTCTTAATAAGCAGAAGACTGCTTAAAATTAATTTCAGAGTAAGCAAAATATATCATAAAATACTTTGGTAGTTTATATTAGGTTACAGTTAATTTCCATCATGCACTAAGGAAAGTTGTTTTGTGATGGACCCAGAACTGCCTGGGTGCCATGTATTCCTACATAAAAATAAGATGTGTGGGTGCTGGGTGGGTTTAGTACGCCCAGAGAAAATTCAGTTAGGGTCAAGAAATACAGAGAGAGTCTGTGCAATCTTGTTAACAGCAAGGATCAAAGTTAGAGAAATATGAAGCAGAAACCAGGCGGAGGGCACTCAAGGACACACAAGTCTGCTGCTGCGTCATGTGATTAGGAGGCCCCCAACAACCAGACTGCACAACATAGCCTAAGGAGGAAACCATAACTGGGACGTCTCATCACCGGCCTTAGGTTAAAAATCATATAAACATATTATGAATATGAAATTTCCACTGCTGAAGGAGTTACGAATGTAATGGGCACCATGCAGCATGACATTTCTAGATCACAGAATGTTCTACATAATATCTGGGCCTCAACGATTTTGTTTCCTTCCTTTGCATTTTTGACCTTTTGATCTCATTCTTGCAGGTAATATTTCTCCTCAGGTTTTTTTTTTTTTTTTAAGAGAAGCTGAGGTCCCGAGGTCAAGCCAGTTGAAGCAGATTCGATCTATGAACTGAACTGACCCTTCCTTGTACCTGAGTGCTAACAACAGGATTACGAACACTGCCTTCCCCTAAACAAGCCCCACCTGGCCCATTAGTTTCATTCGCCATTTTCTACTCCGGTCTCTCAGGATTAATTCTTTTCCTCAGTTACTCGGAAAGAATCTGCTAACATCTGATCTTCATGCTCCCTGGGCTCTCATGCCTACAACTTAGGTTTTGTTTCTCTATGTACACGCTCCTCTGCCCAGAGCCCCTTCTCTAGTTCCTGTTTGTGTTGGCAACCCTGGGTCCATCCAGCTTTGGTAAACAAATGAACCACTCTTCCCACTTGATCCTTCTGAGTGTGTGTGTGTGGTCTTCATCCCTTGGCATTTCTCTCTGATGGCTCCCAGGTCTTGGGACCATGTGGAAAGTAACATGGCTTCTCTACTACATGTATTTGTCATAGGACTTAGTCCAAGCTCTTTCTGTGACTGATAAATGCTGCTGAGCTATAAGGAACAGAATCATGATGCTAGGTTGCAGGATCATTTCATTATAAATATAAAAGTGAATATAGCTGTATAAATGTACAATGAATTGTTAGATGATTGTTTGAAGTAACAGCATAATTTTTATCCTAAACCTGAGTATCTTGTTTGATGCTGGTTGGATATTTGGCAATGCTTTATTCTAGTGCGGAGCGTTACACTTCTGAAACTTTGTTTTACCACTTTCTCCTATGTTGACTTTTTTATCATTCTCCCATTTTTTGTATTTTTCGCAAAGCCCACATTTTCCAATTTTTCTTCTTTTTTAATGTTGTTGGTCTTTTATTTTTCCCAAACTTTCCTTTGTATTTCTCATTACGTATCTTGCTCTTTCAACAATCTTAACATGATTCAGTCTGGCACAGCATGTCGGGTTCAAGAAAAAAATGCTAAATTTCTGATTGGAAAATATACTTCAAAATGCTGAATTTCCTTTAATAAAGTCATTAAAGAGGAGGAATTTTACCTGCTGAAGTCGGCTCTTCTTCATCTGATGCTAATCAGAGAAAAAGGGATAAAATGGAGGCAGGCAGAGGGTTAAGGCATGGGGGGCAGGGCAGTGGAGGGGCAGGGAGGTGGGGAGTGGGGGAGGTGGGAGTGGAGAGAGGGGAGAGAGACAGTGAGAGAGAGATTAAATACAAATGTAATTCACATTTCCAAAAAATGACTACAATCCCTTGACTTACAATTTTTACATACACTAAAAATTGTTCATTAACTAATGACAATTTATGATGCTTCACAAACCTAAATTTTGTCCACTCCCACTTGTTAAAATACGATTTACTAGAAAAAAAATTCTGTTGTCCGCATTTGATTCACTATTTTCTTTGCATACAACACTGACCTTAGTAAATCCATGTTATCACAAACACTGCTGTTTAACTATTAATTGCACAGGGCCCACGTGTCTCACCACCATCAATTTACCATTGGCGTAGAGGAGTTAAAAAGCATGGCCAATGGCTGAAAATTTCTTCTGTGAGACAGAAGCTGTAAGATGGCTGTGACTTAGGATCACTGGGCTTTTCAAAATATGAAGACTAGTGGGCACCCAGGCACACCCTCTCTTTTGCTCTTCTAAGTGCCCGCTTACACACGCACATGCATGTGCACACTCACACAAACACATCCTCACTTGCATCACATACTTCAAAATTCAGTAGTGCCGACTCCATAGAAGGACTCCGGAGTGTGCACTTTAGGGATGACCCCAGGTGGCCTAGTGTTATCAATCAAAGCAGATGCCAGGAGAGGAGAATACAGCTGTACCCTAGAGCAGTGGTTCGCAACCCCCAGTGCCTATCAAAGTGCTGAATTCTGGGCTCTACCTCAAACCAATTAATTCAGAACTTCCTTTAATGGTATTAATCTGTGGGTGGGATTAAGGCACTACTAGGTGCTGTCATTCTCAGAATACTCACTGTCACTCATTTTCAAGTGAGAATCGTTTTGATTGCTACTCTCCAGGCGCTGCGTAAGAACAGCCAACCGGAGCAATCGTCCATGACTGTGCGTGTATATGTGTGTGTGGGGGGCGGGGGGGGGGTGTGAAGCACAGCGGGTGTGAAGGCAGGAAACAGTCCGTGGAGCCCCACGAGCTGGCCCTAACCTCGGCCTATGCCCCGTCCACACCCAGACTTGCTCTGAGAGGGCCTGTCCGCTCGGTGTACTAGTGCAGCTTACTCAGAATCTGGCCACTGAATTATACTACTTAGAAGCCACTACTATTTGACTTGATTCACCAAGACTTAAAATAAAAATGTTCTTAGCTGACTTGCTCATAAAGGAGCTTTGTTTCTACTGACTACTTAAACCAAGGTGTCTCTGTGTAGACAGGGTGGGTCTCCAACCTTTTCCTTCAGTTATATCTACGTGGAGGGTACGCTGGACAAGCTCACTTTGTGTCCTGACAGTATTTCCTTTTCCAACCTTTTTGGCGCCTGTCCTTGGCACATAAAGAAATGGAGAGAGCAAACATAGTTGGTGTACCTGGCGTGGAGAACATAAATATTTAAAGAGCTGTTGGCTGCTTGGTCGTGTCCAAAATATATCATAATGTGCTCAAAGGGGAAAGTTGCCGGTAGCTTCCAGGAATTCCCTTTTAGGAAAATGGCAAATGGGCTCGAAGAAGGGCTTTAGAGGGGAAATTATAAAGCCTGGAGCTTCAAAACAAAAAACAAGTATTACCCTCACGGCTGCATCACTTATGTGGGTGAAGACATATAGTTCAAAGAGCAACCAATGAGAGACAACATGACAGAGGAAGTTACAGATGTTGAGAGTCGCTGAAAAATGAGTCTAAGGTCCATCTGAACGGGAGGCGACATGAGTTTGATTTTGAAACCCAACTCTTCCTTTACGCCAACCAGCCTAAGAAAGCGCTGATTCAGCGTAGAGCTGGACAGAAGACAAAAACTAGATGACACGGTCTCGTGAAATGCGGCCATTGAAACGGGCCAATGTGAGCTCAAGGAAAAAGCACCGGCCAAAGCCCCGACCTTGGCTGTGAGACGTAAGGAAAGAACCCAAAGACCCTCACATGCCTGATCCTTCATAAATGAGCCAACAACTGGCACTGGGAAAACTGGTTAGCCACATGCAGAAGAAAGAATCTATACACACACACGTCGCCGTGCACAAAAATCAAATCAAAGTGGATCAAAGACCTGGATATTAAAACTAAGAAAACAATATGAAAAAGGAAAGTCAGATGGAGAAGCTAAAAAGAGAAATCCCTTCAAGAAATTATGCTCTTGTTTAAATTTCTGTAGATCTTTTGTACACAAGGTAGAGTAGACAGGGGAGAGCCAAAGTATGGATTTAAAAGCCTAAGGTATTAAGTTCCATAAGAGTTGTGACCTGGGACTCTCACATGAGAGAGAAACAAAATGAAACAGGGGTTAGAGTAGGGGAGGAGGGAGGGAGGGTAGGGTAGGGAGAGAGACAAAAGGAGAGTGGGAAAGGCCTGGTCACCTGGACAAGATGCCTATGTGCACAAAATGCTCAACTCCGTGGTCAACCTTAAATTTTGCATGTATACATATCAATAAAATGGGAAAAAAAAAATAAAAGCCTCAGGTAATGATATCTCAGGAAGAAAGATCAGATGTGTTAAGATCTTGCTCCTCCATTACAAGGATATAAGCAAGAACTTCCAGGAATGTGTAAGCATGCCCAGAAAGAAAGCTATGAATTTATGGCATGGCAACCATCAGATCCCTTTTAACCCAAAGCCCATAGGATACGCAATGCGCTAACCAACCCTTGTGCTTGCAGTACCTGAAAGCTTCTTTGTAACAAATGAACAGTAGGAGTCAGCAAGTCCACAACTTGGCATACTTCTATTTCTAGGCAAGATCTCTTTCCCCCTGCTTCCTCATGTGCACATCACCAAACAATATTAACTGATACTGATCATACTGAAATGCCACCTGCACTCACAGAAGGACATACCCAGGGAATGGTACAGGTACTCACTCATCAATTTAGGTATCTACAAAGTACTATCAAAAAGGGTGAATACTTAACATTTAATAATGTGCTACAGCAAAAGACTTACTGCTATTAAACCCATTAAAATATGCAAAATATTCCGCCTTGCTTTGAAAACACTTATTTCATAGTTCTTAGCAACATATTTTACTTTTAAAATTTTTCAAGTGTAAACCTACACTATTTTCAGATGACCCCTTGTATGTGGCCAAGACAGATTTTATGCTAATAATATTACTGAACACATCACCACGATACATTGTAATTAATTGACAGCAAACATAGCCCCCCAATAAAATCAAACCTCAAAGTGGGTATTACATACAATGACATTTCAGTGAAGTGGGTATCACAGAAAGTGCTGTCATTTGACCCAAAGGATCTTTTATTCTATTTGTTTCTTAGAAGTCATAAAATCAATGATTAAAAAGACTGAGTCTACACTACATCCAGTGTGCTTTAATTCTGGAAATTAAACCACAGGCACCAAGCCAAACAGAAAAAAATCACACCAAATATTACGCCACCAACTCAGGATTTACAAGGAGTGACTGAAATGATGATAATGGTAGTGAAACAGAGAATATATTGGATCCACAGGATCTAACTAGTTGTAATTCTCCCATCACCCATAAAAGAATCTCCCTGGGTGTTTGCTGAAACATTTCAGATCTGCTACATTTGAATTCTGGGTGTCAGCCCAGGCTTCTACATTTTTAAAAAGCTCCTCAGGCGATTGTTAGGACCACTAAATGTTAAGCTTTACAATGGTAGCTTGCTTCCCTGGGGAGAATCTGTACCGCAATGGAAGCCAGTGAACAGCCTGCTGGGAGATCCTCTGGGATCCAGGGGCATGGCCACTTCTGACTTCCAGTGCTCTCCCCTTGCATGTGGATCGGTGCTTTGAGAAATGCGTGTCTGATTTAAAAAAAAAAAAAAAGAGGTGTGCATCTCACAACCAACCAACTCTCTTCCACAATTACAGGACTAGGCCTGGATATGAACTTGTTCCATAGTATTTTCACAAGACTGGATCCCAGATCCTCTCAGATACCAAAATCTGGGGAAGATCAAGATTCATGTATGAAACAGCTCAAGTACCCTTATACAATCTATCCAACCTATCTACCACATACGATGGCCCACAAGGTGCTACTTGGGTCTCCACATAGTGACTTTTGGGGATCCCACAAACATTGAATTTTGTGCTTGAATAATTTTTCTCATAGCTTTAACTTCAAATATGAGGATAAACTCATCCTAAGCAAACATATTTTTACATACATCACATACTTCAAATATTTTTATGTGTATGGGGACTTGGGGCACCCTGTAGGTTATTTACAATACCTATACGTAGGTATCACACTATCTTGGTTAGGGAACAATGTCATATTTATTTATAAAATTGTCATTATCAATTGACAAAAACAGCTAGTTGCTGTTAGCCCAATATTTCAGACGATATAAAAACAGAATATGGCCACTTCCACAACCTCAGAAGGGCAGGAAGTTTGGGTCAAAGTCAGGCATGGCAAAAATTGCATTTGCGTGCATGCACACGCACACATGCACAAATGTTCGGAGAATCAAACACGCTCCATCTTTCACTTTCTATGTGCATTTTGATTTCTATGGTAGATTCGGAGAACAGCTTCTATCTAAGTACATTTGATAATGCATAAAAACAATCACATACACATACAGTTGGTATGTAGATCTATACTTATTTGTACTTCTATAGTCCCCTCCATCTCCCGGCCTATGGATTGTCTGCATTTTTTTTTTTCTTTTTTTTGAAGCAACCTGCTCACTTCAACCTCAATCCATTTCCGTAAGTCTGGACAAATGAGCTAATTAAAAAAAGCAAATTTGTTGAAAACAAAAGAAGATAAAGCTAAAAAGAAATAGAAATATTGGCACACATCTCAGTGAAAGCAGCTATTCAAGAAAATCACAGAATCACTGGACATAAAATGTTAATACAAGAAGAGACACTAGTGATTAAGAGCACTGGCACCAAGAAATGAAATCACTGTTTCAAAATTCACTCTAAAAAACAGAGTATATTCACGAAATCATCTGAATGACTGAACTGAAAGTCTGCAACTAATGGGATCTGGAAGTAAATTTATTTAAATATCAGAACACATGTACATACTTAATAATACAAGTATATATATATATATATATATATATATATATATATATATATCTGATATAAAAATAAAGTTATACAATAAAAATGTTCTATAATATGCTCTTTTGTATTTTAAAATATATGTGACATTCATTTATCTTACAATATAATTAGTAAAGACATACACTACTATGTTCTGTGAATACAGCCTGATATAGTTAACTAAGTCAAGAATAATACTTGGATGGTTCCAGGGCCTCTGTTTCACAAATGATGTCTGATTTAATGATCAGATTCCATCTGAATCTTTATAAAATAAGGAACAAAATATGTATTTCTAAAATTTCATACAATAAGCAGGAGAGCATAATCCTACCCAGAATATTTGTTGTATTTTGTTGTTTGGTAAATAAGGTGTTAATGTTTTTGTTTGTTTGTTTTTTGCCATCTGCCTCTAAGTGGCAAAATTCTTTTGAAAGATGTTGAGGAATATTCCCTTTCTAACGATTTTCTTTCAGTGAAAATTTGCTTGCTTTAATAAAACTATCCTTGATAAAGACCCTATAAAACTTTCATTATTCTATGTTAAGTAGCACAAGACCAGGCCTATAATCCACTGGAAGGATGAAGCAGGAGGATCATATGTTCGAGCCCAACTCAGGCAACTTAGAAATTCAGTGAGATCCTCTCTAGAATTAAAATTTAAAAAATGGGCTGGGAATGTAACTTAGTGTGTAGGTCCTGGGTTCAATCCATAGTTTCTTGAACAAACAAACAGCATAGTAAAACAAGAACCCGAGGCAAACGACTGAGCTGGTGCCCCTGTCACTGCTGGTTCTGCTGGCCACAACCATCAGGTCATCTTAATACAAACTAAGTCCATTGTCTTGAAAGTAACTCAAAAACAAGACACTCATCAATATAGAGTTTTTTAATTAAACAGTCCTTCATAAAAGAAAACTGCAGATGTTTAGAATTGAATATTGAACATTTTATACCTTCTGTGATATGAATATCAAAGTTCAATGATTTCAAAAAATAAATGGTGACTAACTAGAGACAGGAAATAATTCTACTGCAAACTCTTGGCTGAGAGAGAGAGAGAGAGAGAGAGAGAGAGAGAGAGAGAGAGAGAGAATGCAAGCACATCCTAGATGCAGTTATAATGAATTGAAACATGGCACTTTTTTCCTACTTCTAAAATTTCTGAAGCTTCTAATCAAAATATTATTTTTAGTGTTTATATTCCTAAGAGGAATTCGGAAATTTTAAGATGCCTTTGAAATAAAAACCTCTCCAAATATAGTTCCACATACTTTCCTCAATGAAAACATGTCTTAAAACTCAAAATACGGGGGAATTATT
The DNA here is from genome assembly GCA_004027205.1 of Ctenodactylus gundi. Taxonomy (NCBI): domain Eukaryota; kingdom Metazoa; phylum Chordata; class Mammalia; order Rodentia; family Ctenodactylidae; genus Ctenodactylus; species Ctenodactylus gundi. The sequence goes on from PVKB01002810.1 coordinate 16,230, forward strand.
CAGAGCCAAGGCCCATCTTGAACAGAGCTGAGCTATAGTCCTGCTGTGTCTATTTCTTTTATGTCAAGGGGAACTATTTAAAAAAATATAGTCTATCTCATTCTGAAGATGGTAACTGTAAAAGACACAAGAAAACCTCTCTGTCCTTGGAGCCTGACTAACCTAACAGGCCTCTCACTTACTCTCAGTGAGTTAATGACTCTACTGTAGAGATTTTTTTTCTCCCTACCTAACGCAATAAAAGCTAAACTTAAAGCTTTCCTTTGCAGAATCATTAGAATGTTCTTTAAAAGAAAACAGTCAGTGTCTACATTCAGGTGTTAATCAAATGACATTGACAATGTAATTCCCCTATCTGCAAAATTCTTCTCCCTAGGCTTTTTCCTTAATTGGAATGTCTTTAAAGAACTCAACTGGTTAAAAAAAAAAAAGTGTACAGGTAAAACATCAAGACAGTGAAATTGAAAACAGAGGGGTACAGACACAGGGGTCTCAGGCAAGGCCAAGACCCCGTTTTTCTTATATTTCACATCGTTTTTGGAACTGGTAAAGAGCTTAGCATGTGCAAGGACCTCAATTTGATCTCCAATAACACTACACAGATAAGTAAATTAATAGGTTACTTTCTAAGTCAAGAATGCAAATGTGATGACGCCTAGTACTGATATGACAACCTGAATAGATTAAGAAGCATCTAGGCGTGTCTGTACGGGTGTGTCCCGGTGAATCAGCCAGGCCATGAGCTTGGGCACTATGTTTGGTCCCCAGTCCTTTCCTCTGTGTCACTATTCTGCTGCCCACCTTCCTGGCCACCGGAACCTGATTACCTTGCTCTACCGCACACTTCTACCATGACGAATCTATCTTGTAGCCTACATACCATGGACTGACTGCCTGGAAACTGTGAGGCAAAGCAAACCTCTCCTTTAAATGGTGGGCACTGGGTTTTGTATTTCAATGATGGCACAGCTGATGAATGCAGCCTACTACCTACTTCTACCCTTCTAAACATTTAAGAAACAGGTAGAAGATAGCCTATTTGGAAACAGCATATAAATCTTTATAATGAAATTTAAGATCCCAAACAAAAGATTATATCACACTATCTGGCAATGAAAAATTTAGATATTGTTCAAAATTTCTAGTTCAGGGGTTTCAAAAATCCCCCCACACCCCTGGAGCAGGCCACATCACTCTCTCAGAGTTGACCTTTGGAAAACGTTAGAAAAATGTGTCTTTTTTGGCACATCATATACTCAAACATTTGGCTATTACACGACCTCTGATCTCTTTCTCAGCAAGATAACTACCACCACTTAGCATGCACATCACGGTATGTACCGGGCCATCATTTTGGTTGATCTAGTCTTGAAAAAACAACATCGTCAAGGTATTTTTAAAGTCTAATGAAAAGAGTAAACAGAATTCTGATATAATCTCCCTAGAAGCACTGCTCTGGTTGGATCTGGAATATTCTCCACAAGCCTCACCTATTTGAAAGGTGACCAGACCATGTTGGTCAATGGGATCGAGGAGATTCATTCATTGATTTCCTGTGCCGTTAGGACACAGGCATGGTTGGAAGGATCAGTCTTTAATTTGGGATGCTGTGAACAGCTTCTTTCCAGCTGTACCTTCCATCATGCCCCTCTGCCATTGCCAGCCAACCAATAGACTGAGACTGATGACATGAGCTGCTAAAATCAACCTCTCCTCCCTTCAGCTGAGCCTGTCGAGCATTGTGCCCAGCCAGAAAAAAAAGTGACTAAGACAAGTACAGAATACAATTATTACAGCAAGTCATCTGACGCACATTAGCTACTAAAAGAGTAGAGAAGTCATTTCCTTTCCCCTCCTCCCTTAGGCCACCTCATGGAACAATTTCTGGAGCGCTGCTTACCAGTACTATGATCACTCGGATTGTATGGGCTAGGCTCCCATTGCAGGACGCAACGCCTGACATTCACAGCTTAAAGGAGGGGGGGGTTGAATTTGGCTGGTCTAAGGCAAGTGAGTCCATGATCGGTCCGCTCCAAGTCAGAAGCATCATGGTGGAGAAGCGTGGTAGAGCCACAGCGGCCAAAAAGCAGAGCAGGAGAACACTGCGAGAGAGGAAAGGGCTAGGGACCAGAGAGAGACCCCAGGGCCACCCTCTGTGACCCGCTCAGACACACCGGAAGTAAATCCATCCTTCAGGAAAGCCTCAAAGCCAGTCCAACAGACACTCCACCGGAACTGCCATATCTTCCTGCCTGAGGGCAAGACTGGGGCGGTGGGGGGCGTGGCACGAGAAGCTCATGCTTGGGGGAGGTTTGGGGGAGGTGATGACGGGCCTGCAGGTGATACTAAAAGCCTCTGAGCAACGGGAAAGAATTTTAAAAATCTGAAACCAAGCAAGGCCTTAAAGCACTTGTTCAATGTTTCATTTTTTTCTACAATAAAAAATCCAGTCTGCATGCACATGCCTCACATGAGGCTGACGGAAGTCCAAAGCCAGCAAAGCACACACGTGACATGGCTTTCTAGGCTGCAGCTGTGCAGCTGGATAAAAGCAATCGCCGGGTTCTCTTGCATTTTCCACATCAACTGATATTTCCAATCATGAAACGGTCTCCTGGAATTTCTCTTTAAACCTTGCTGGTTGGCTCTTCCAATTATTAATTTCTGGCTGGAAATTAGCACTGATTTTGGCCAAGGAACCACATTCAGCCTTTTTCAATTCAATACATACTAGAGCTCAAAAGAAGTCTTTTAAGAAGCAGTTGAAATAATTAACGGATTAAAAAATAATTTTACCTTGGCGGTAGCATTAAAACATCTTAAGAGAAAAAAGTACAATTTATAAAACTTCCCCCACAAAACAAAACCCAAGGGTAGTACTTAAATTTATCTCAAATATTATTCAGTTAAGAGTTTTGTGTTGTTTTGTCTTTATAGCAATTGTGTGTTTCAGTAATATATCATTAGGAGAGGTTACAAAACCATGTCCCTGGACTAATTTTGGTAATTACACTGAAAACTACATTAAAGAAACAGTTAAAAGAAATGCTTAGAGGTTCCTCTATACAATATAGGTTCAAATTAGCTTCCTACTTGGTTCCCAAACCTTCTAATTAAGATTATAATCTGAGAAGTCACTAACGCTTACTCTTCCAGAAAGTTTCCACCTTTCCCATCTGTGCTTTTTATCATTTTGTATCTTAAAAATATTCCCATTTAATTACCTCCACTGATGGGCACAATTTCATCTCTGCTCACCTCAACAGCTACTTCAGCCATCAAATCTGACTCTTCAGACAGGAGGTGATCTCCCACTGTACTCCCACAGTGCTCCGCTGGCCTGGAAAGGTAATTATTTTCTGCATATTGAGTAATTATTGATGTGTTTGCTCTTACTCGTTCTCAAATATACAAACCCAAGTGTGAGCTTTTTATCTTGAGGTCTCTGAGAAAGGAAAGATTATCCTTCTGGGGTGAGGAAAGTCCCAAGAAATGCTCAATAGGAGATGTTAACAGGAAAATCCTAGGACCCTTGGTTTCCCCGATGGCTCCATCTTCCTCTAAAACCACAAGGAGCAAACTGCTGACCTATCACCCTAAGAGTCCAATATTAATACGCTGCCATCCATTCCAACTTGATATTTATTCAACTTTTAAAGGACTCTTATCCTGCAGTCTTATGAAGAAAAATCAATTCATGAGTTATTTGTTCTACCCATAAGGAAAGCTCTAGTCCTACAGGGCCAATCCCTAATTATGCAAGCATTACCCGCATTACTCATAATTTTCAAATAATACAACGTTGGGTTCCTCTTTTTCCCATACCAAATGAGGCGTTTTGTCAAATTATATATTGAAGGAAAGTTTTTCTTTTTTTTGAAAACTCAAAAGCTGACAGCTAAATTACCCCAGTTTACATATTCAAGCACCAGTAGGAAAAAAATCCCGACACAAAAATAATAGGACAGGATTTATTGGACACATCAAAAATCTTATTAGTGAGGGAAATGATGGAAGGATATGCAGGGACTCTGATGCCTGGTGTGTGCCTGCAGCTCTTGAGTCACACATCATGTTTAATTATTTATATTACTTATTTAATAACTTCTAGAAGGCTCTTACACACAATACCCTCTCCTAAAAGCCTTACACAAGTTCCTTCATTTAATCTGCACACAATGCTCTGAAAGTGATTCTGTTGCCTTAGCTTTACAAACTAGGGAACTCAGGCCCAGCAGAGAAAGGTTAGTACCCAACCCAAAGTCATAAACCTAGTACAGATGTCCCTTGGCGAAAGAGCTGGAAAGCCAGGCCCAGTGGCACAGGCCTATAACCGCAGCACTCTGGGAGATGCAGGTTCAAACCCAGTCTGGGAAACAGTGTCACTTAGTAAGATCCTGTCTCAAAGCCCTGGGCTTGATTTCCAGTTACACACACACACACACGCACACACGCACACACACACATACACGTATATCAACATATATATGTGTATGTGTACGAGTGTGTGTTTGTGTATATGGGATAAATGTGTTCAGAAGTATTTTGAAGTAAAAGATTATCAATGTGTCTTTTTTCTCATTTTATTGATATTTATATATGCGATGCATAATGTTTACATTGATTTTGAGTATTTTGTGCACATATGTATTACCTCAAAATTACAAACTCTTCTCCCCTCCCTTTCCAGCCCTCCCACTCACTCCCCCTCCCCACTATCCCCTCCCATTTAATGCTAAAAAATGGCTGTATTCTGGGTTTCTCATATTAGATAAACCACAGCAATGTGTCTTTTGGTAATAATTTTTAATGTAAGCATTCACTATTTGAGCACACTTTGAAGTATATACATACAGTAAACTACACATATACAGTTTAATGAGCTCTAAAAATACAGGGCAGAATAAAGAGATAAGACAGCCTCATACAACGGTGACGGGTTAGCTGCAGAGAAAGCCAACATACTCACACCGTCCTGTGTTTACTGTGCGTTCACCGACTAAGCAGCCTAGCTAGGTGGAGGGTTGGCCTTTCCTTGACAGGTCTGGGTCAGGGAACCAGGAGGACAGTGTGGCTGCTGTATGTGCACAGCTGAATAATTAATGGTATCAGACTCTGAAGCCACAGGCAGCTCTGTGAGGAGCTGCCACCCCGCTGCCCAGGGCCAAAGCCATTGAGCGGAGCTGGCTCATACATAGTCTCCGAACCACTCATGAAAATGTCTGTAGCTACTTGTGCAGATAAGGACACTAATGACTTCTGCACCCTTTGGCTCCCTATGATGTAGGGTGAGGAAGAAATAGGGTCTGATTGAATTTTGCAAATAAAACCTCACCAGATAGACATCCTGGGACATTAACCACATGCTAGGTAAAGAAGATGCTAATTCTAACTTGAAATTCGCTACACTCTCCATGGATTAGAAATGAGGGGGCAACATTCATATTTTGGTCCTACATTTTGCTGAAGAACTTAAGTTGTACAGTTTTTGGTTTATTTGTCAGCTTCAATTGAAATAAAACAATGATAAACATGAAGTCTTGCCCAGTTAAAGACAAGTAACTTGATTGATGTTACCTTTACACAGGGCAAAATCAAACAGGTCTGGAAAGGATTCTACCCAGCTTCTCTAACGTACGAGTCGTTTGAAACTTCTGTGCTGCCACTATGCGTTAAGTGGTGAAGGGTAGAGAAGCCGTTTTCAGATAAATATATTGATATATGGTGGACAAAGTCACCGTGAGCTATCACCAAGTTTCCCTTTGGCTTCAGGGAATGCGGCCAAACAAACACACCCTCCCCATACCACCTCCCCTCAGCTCCTGATCAAAGGGCTCACACCTTTGCTTTCATTTCAGCCTGTCACCTGGTGCTTTGGTGCAGTAATCCCTCCTGCACACACATGATTCAGCACACACACGGTACCAATTCTATCTGAGCTTGATACAGCAGAAGTTCCAAGTGCTTTTGAGAAATTAACTGCAAACAGGCCTAAATAGTTCTTTTCATGAACTCTCTTTTCGATGCCCCCTCTCCCTGCATCATGAACTGCCTCGCAGGTGCCCAGTGTTTCCCCCACAGGTCTCAGCTTCAGGCAAGGTGATACGAGCCGCTGCCCTGCTTCCTACCTTTATCTGCATGTCTTCCAAAATCCCATCATTCTATGGCTTTCCAAAATCTAGATGCTCTAGGACACAACGATAGTTGTTTATTAAATGCATTTTTCCTTTTGCATTGGTCTTAATTTTAGACAAATGTCTCTTTCTTGGGTCTCTCTCTACTGCTACTAAATGATGAAATCTAATCTAGCAGTGATCGCTGGCGCCATCTTCTACCAGCCAGGACAGTCAAACATCCAGGGGAGCTGGCTGTGCCAATGCGTAAGGATCTGTGAGATGTCTCAGATCAGCAGGTCTGGTGGGAGGGGCCTATAATCCCAGCCTTCCGGGAGGCCAAAACAGGAAGATCAGAAGTTCCATCCTAGTCTGGGAAATGCGGTGATTTGACAATATCCATTCTCAAAATCAAAGCTAAAGAATGGGCTGAGGATGTAGCTCAGTGCAAAAGCCTTGGGTTTGATCCCAAGTTGAAAACAAACGAACAAACAACCGTCCCAGACAAGACCACTCTCATACGATCTATAACTGAAATACATGGTGAACGTTTAAATTTTAAAAGTTAGAGCTAACTATACATTGTGCAATTAATCTCCTTCAAAATTGCCCCTCTTACTTCAAATACAGTCAGCTCATCAATCCTGCATCTTCCGACATCGTTCTGGAAGTCTTCTCCAGTAAGTCTCTTTATAAGACATGATCAAAGATATAATGAACAAGCTACTAAGGGCCATCCAACAGCAAGAGAGACTTGTAAACATGTGACCATTCGTCCTCATTCATCTTGTTCACAAGGTCAGTCACCCACCATGTGATTCTGACTCATCCCCAAAGTCAGAAAGACCACGAAAGGTCAATGTGCTGAACAGATTCAGGACCAAAGGCTGCAGCAGTCACGCCATTAAAGACATTCAGGGGTGGGGTTTCCAGAACTACTTCAGAAGGTGGCAGGAAGAACGAAGCAAGCATGCTGAAGCAAGGGAGAGTGTTCTGAGGGAGACTAACGGCAATGTGGCTCTTACTGTAATACACATTTTAAGTGGAAACAGTCAGTACATTTTTTATCACACCTAGGTTTCTCAGAGAATTATGAGATAAGTGTCAATACTTAAAACCGTAACATTTTGCAATTATTTGTTAAACAGGAAAAGCTTAATGATTCATACTCACTCCCAAGGCACACACACAATTTTCACCACTAAACAGAAAAGATATGGCCTCAGAAACAAAGAAAGATGGTACACATCAAATGTTATGAATATCTTACATTATCTTTTGCTACAAACAAAAGCTTCACCACAAACTGGCTAGTGTACGTCAGCTAAGCAGAAGTAATCACCCTTAGGATGGTCTAAATTTTATTTATTCTACAAGTCAATATATAATTACTAGAATTTGATACGACAAACTAAAAATTCCCATCATTGTACTTAATAATCAATTAGGAACAAATCAACGAGCTAATGAGCATGAATGCATAAGGATCTAGAGAACAGCATATTATGGAAATTCTCACACACAAAAAATAACTTTTCTGTAATATACAGGAAGTAAATACAAAAGAGATTTGTTAAGATATCACATGTCATCTAACTGCACAATTTCATCTGTTGGTATAAACATTTATTCCATTATCCTCATTTTCAGAAAAGTATGTATAACAGAAAATAATCCCGTCTGCCTCCTGTGCAGTGAGAGATCTCTGAGCTACCTTCAGCCATTAGTAGGCTTTAACAATCTACTTCAGCCCACTCAGAGTGGCTCTCCTTATGATAATTTCTAGAAAGATGGATTCAATCATAAGTTATCCTTCCTCAGTCCAAAACGTAATCTTACGGGGGAAAAAGTCTGACAAGTCCTCATAAATTCACCTACTATATGAATAATTTAACTGAAATTTACCAAATCCTTCATTTGGTTACCAAACTTCAGAAATCTAAAAATAGCTCCGCGCCACCGGAGAGATCTACTTAAGGCTTGTTAACATTCTGCTGCTTCAGATCAGTAACACGAAGTCGTCTGGACTGAGCCAGGCTGCAGCAGCATTTGAAATTCTGACACCAGTCAGTCTCTAAAAGACAAACATGAATTCGGCTACGCGCAGGACAGTCACGTGGACAGTTAACCTGTAATTTTACTGCCAGTTTTCACACTGGTCTTTATGTTTCTGGGGCAAACATAACCAAGTGTTCATCATGAAATCCAGCAGGCAGAAAGATGAGCAGGGTGGAGTCTGGAGGGTCACAGAGGTAATAGGATCTGAATTTGCATTAGAAAAACGGATGCCAAATTACCCTGGGGGAACGGGCGTGAATGGGATGAGACAGAGGGCAAAGAGAGGGCTGTGCAGGACAAAATGCCATCGTGTTGATTTACTTATCTATCCACAATGAGAGGCCTGCTCAGATGCCAACCTAATTACATTCAGGACAGAGAAGAGCGACCAGAAGTGAAATCATCTGCCGACTCTTCTTAGTCTCTACTGCACTGCTCCGAGCCACACAGGAATTATTTTTTCAATAAAATGATGGTAGATCTTGTATCACTATCAAATTCCAGTACTTGTAGCCTTTGTTTTCAGTCTGATACATTTAACATTTAATGCTAAACTTATGCTAAATATTACTGAAGATGTTCAATGTCACTTGCCATAGTTCTTTTTTTTTTTATGAAAGCACAAACTCGGGCTTTTATGTATTATTGGTAAACCACAACGGCATTAAAGCCTTTCATCTCACAGGAACAGCATCCCCCAACTCAATACCCCTTTCCCCATTCCTAATTCTCTCTGCTGTAGCTCAGAACGTACCTGCTTCCACTTGGCGGATAAAGATCAGTGTCTCAGCCTTTCTGCTATCACACACTCCATCTATGATAGCCATGAAGTCAAAGTCTATTCTAGAAACTGCTACACCGTTGGTGTCCAAAGCAGTGCCTGACACAGAGCACCCAAATATTTGGTGGATGGATGAATAAACAAATAAATCAATGTCTCGATGGATACCTGTTTTAAGCAACTAAAAACAATTTCAGCTCATTTTTCTATGTGCCATGGTCAAGTCCCTTCTCCACAACATCAGCATAACTGACCCTCTGTCACCAGCAAGGTCATCCACAAGCCACACAGAGTGGACAGCAATGGCTGCCCGGCACCCTCCCGCGGCGTCCCACTCTGCTGACGGCTTGTTCCGTGGGATGCTGCTGATCCTTCTGGAGTGGAGAACCTTCGCTTTTCTCTCTTGCTTACCACTCCCCCTGGCCTTCCATAGCTTACAGCTCTTCCTATCAGTTTACATCTGTAGGCATTTTATGATTAAAGAAAGTTCTGTTCCTAGGCAGCCTCCAATCTCCATTTCCCTTCAGTCCTCTTTGATGTCCAGCAAATCCCTCTAATCAGTATGTGAAATGCCCAAGTAGCAGGAGGGGAAGGGACTGTAATGTTGATGTGATATATATGTGCACAGAATACGCAAGCTCAGTGTAACCATAGTGTGTCACATATGTTAGCAGAAATGGGGATAAAGGCCCGTCATTTACATTGATTATTCCTTTGATGGCATCGAAGAATGAATCAAAGGATGGCACTATGTGTTTCAGTTTTAGCATTTACATCTGCAACTAGTTCCCTGGACTAGTCTGACAACACACACAGGACAAACGTGCCAGAGACCAGGGCCGCGAAATAATTAGCAAGATTTTCATTTATGCAGTCCAGCAGACTCCCTGTCCATGGAAATTTTCTGTATTGAGCGAATGCATCAACATTTGCTTCAAATTACACAGCGCCTTCTACATGTGAGAAGGGTAAATGAGGAAGAACCCAGACCTCAGCCAACGAGCTCTGTCCACAGAGGGAAGGCACCTCTGTGCATACACTCCCCAGTTTGGCCAATGCTGACACCTTCACATTCAAGGACGTGAGAATGGGATTCAGCTTCAGTTTGGCTCAGAAAGTTTCCCACTGCCCTGTTCAGGTATCAAAAGTTAGTCTTCATCATTCTAGAAGCTGAGGACATTGCAATGAATGGGTGCACATGCGTGGGGAGAAGCGTGTGTGTGTGTGTGTGTGTGTGTGTGTGTGTGTGTTATGTGTGTAGGACATGAAGCCATCGGGACAGAACAGGGTGTGCATATGCCAGAGGGGAGGGGGCAGTGAATAACAGAAATCAGAGTATACAAGTGTATCCAGGATGGAATTTTTAAAAATAGCCACGTTGTGTAATGAACAAAGTTCAGGTAGCCCAGACAGCCCACTTCCTCAGACCACCACATTTAATACCAGCAGTGGAGTGACAATGAACTGTAAAAGCACAATCATATTCCACGTTTACCCAACATTGAGGCTCCGTGTGGGAGAACAAAAGAACTAGTGTGTAAGGATCACCTGGGGAAAAAGTAGCACCGGGATCTAAAAACAAGGCTACAGATTAAAATGGAAGACATAAAGACACTACCCCTGGGTGTATATCCAAATGCTCAGATGCTCTGCGGTGAAGGGAGAGCAGGCGTAATCACTGAATGAACAGGGTAAATATCACTGTAAAAACTGGGACCAACACACAATATTTCTAAGCAAACAGGAAGAGGATTATTTCTCTTTCATTTAGAAATTAATAAGAAGGAGATTTAGAATTTCATATAATCACACAACTTGAGTGGTTCCAAACGAATAAAAGAAACCTTAGACACTTCTCCATCTTTCTGGGGGATTAATACTTAAGTAGAAATACAGCAGTGGTGATAACAGCTAAAATCTTCTATCTTTAACATATTAAAACACCCATGGAGATTTTTTGTTGTTGTTAGTTGCTTTTTCATAAAATCTCAGGGCACTCTGTTGTTGTTCCTGCTCTTTCACAACCTAACAGGCAAAACCAACTACAACACAACTCTCTGCAAAGAAGCTGATTATCAAATCAAAAAGGCCTGACAGACTTTGATGAGCTAATGTTTCAGCAATTTGATCCCAATATTTTTAAATATATGAATAAACCCAAGATAGGTTAGGTCTTAAATGCATTCTTCCTATGCATTTTATTAAATAAATATTCGATATTTCTTAATATATGCAAGAAATATGGCCTTAGTCTCGAAAAAGGCTACAGAAGAATAATGTAAGGTAACGTGTCTGACCTCCAGATGCATCTAACCCAAAAGCCGATTTTCATTTTCCCTTATATTCCAACTCCTTAAATAGGTTCAAAGTGAAAAAAAAAAAAAAGTTTACTTCAGAAACTAGGGATATGTCATCTATAAGGGGGTGCACTTTGCACTGTGTCCAGGCAGCGGCGCCCGCACAAGGAGTCACCATTGGCCTAACTGCCATGCACACGAAATGACGGGTGAAAACACCAATGGCGTGTATTTCTTCCAAGAACTCCAAAACTGACCTCATAAAGGATGAGGCTGCGTAAAACAGGCAGCTTACAGAAATACAGAGCAATACTCAGTATCTAATTATCACCGGTGTTTTAATAACATAGAATAATAAAAAAATAAAGTTTACTCCTCCTAGCACCTGATTCCCCAAAATGTCACAGAACCAAGTAGAATATGAGAGTAGGGTTAGTCTGAAAATGTTAACTGTCCATCAACTACACTTCTGACAGAACTTCAAATGTATTAATATATAAAAATTACTCCTAGAAGATTCAAGCATTTATTTTCTCTGTAAAGATTCCATTTTCTTAATAATTTTAAATACATTTGCCTCTTTCACTTTTGATTTGACATTTTAAAGGTACTGACAAAATCATTACATACTGCACACCTAAAACGCTGCCAATTTGGGGCTGGCATGCTTAAAAGATGACAGTAAAATTTAATTCTATTCATACATTCTTGACATAAATGTTTATAGCTATAATTCCCTTCATGAACACATGCTTTTCTGAGGATATATGATTCTCAAGTTCTGAGTCTAACTGTAGAGATGTGGAGATGGAGTCAAAGGGGTTGTGACTTCTTTTTTATTACTATTACATTGTGTCAATACTCCTAAAATATCTTTAAGTTAATAAAATTTTTTAAGAAAACTATCTTTGAAGTTAACTAAATGGACTAAGAGCCTTTCAGTAATAATACAAATATATATATATATATATATATATATATATATATATATATATATAAGCACAGAATAGCCTAATAACACATAGCCAAAGCTGGTAGGCTGGTGGTTCCACTTAATCATTCTTCCTTCATTTAAGTCATTACTGTGGGATTTCATTATTCATACGATATTCATTAGGTGCAATGGCAGTTACCACAAACATGCTAATAGTTCTATTTCTCAAAACTATTTTTCAAAAGCAACAAAAGAATCCAAGTTTGCTAAGGATTATAATGGTTTTTGGATCTGATGAAAACCACATTCGATTTTCCTGTATTAAACAGATAGAATCCATCTTGTGCTCCTCTTGCTACTGATGTAAAAAAATACATATTTTTTTCAAAGTTTACCGTAGTATAACCTTTAATCAGAGAGAAAAATCCAGGTACAACTTTATACAGTCTTAAATTATTTTAAAATACAGCTATTTCCTTAATAGATAGCTATTAGGAAATTGTGAATGCTACCCTAAATCCATAATCATACATAGCAATGAAGCACTCTACAGATTAAAACTACCATTTGAAATGTAATCAGTGACTCAAATGAATTTTTCAAGGCAACACTTTTGAAAAGACCTTGAAGAGCACTACATTGGAATATTTCTTTATATCTTTAGAAATATAATGTATATTTTGTGCTTAAAAAAGCCATGATTTGGAAGAGTTACAAAATACTAATAAATAACAGGCATCCCCTAAAAAGTCTTACTTCCTTTACAATGAGCATTTAGTTTAAATTAATTCATTTAGGAATTACTTGAAGGTAATATATTAAATCTAAGTTAATATTAGAGATCTGATGAATCTGTTATATTAAAGTACTGTGGGGGTATTTAAATCCAATATTAATCACCAAAAATGGAAAAGGGATTTGTTTAAGAACATTGCTGATAAACATAAACTGGAGGTGATCAAACAGAGTTCTCTAGACTAGTACACTCAACAGCGACTGCACACTGCGTGCCACGCCCACAACACGCCACAGCCAAACAGATCAATCATTCACCAAGCAGCAGCCAATCCCCCCAGAAGTGCTGAAACCTCACACTTACCAACCTCCACAACACTAGAGCAGTTGGGGTCAGTGAAGCCATCTGGACACTTGCAGGAGAAGGAATCCTCAGCCAGTCCTGGCAGACAGACACCTCCGTTCTTACAGGGGTTGGGGTCACAGACGTCACCTGAGGAATAAAGTAACAGCCATTGGCCTTTGTTCTGTGATGCCTGGTTTGGCATCAGGTTATTTCTGTGTTTTTGTTTTATGCATTTTGGTCTTGGCATTGTGACCTACTGTCCCACAATCCCCATCTGCCACACTTCTTTGACAAAGCCATTTTTCTCTTTAGATTTACATTAAAGGGATTTGAGGCCTATTTGAAACCACACGCTTTTACAAGAAATGGAATGGGACATGGTGAAAAGCTTTGGAACATGAGTATTTTACCTGAAGGTTATTAATTCAGTTTGGGGTTATTTCATTGCATGTAAATGAACTGTTATCTGATTTGTTTAAAAAAAAAAACATCAACCAAAATATGTGTGGAAGGCTGGTTTCATAACCTGTGTTAATAATTACTCTCTGCATCCACACACGTTGACAGTAACTCTGCAATTCTCCTCATAAAAGGGGTGAAATTTATATCTCAATCCTTAACGTTTAGGCTTTGCCCACGTGATATACCTTGGCTATCAGACTTGTGATCAACCTACAGCCAACAGAGGCTGGAAAAGCCATGTGAGAATTTCTACTTCCTCCATTGGCACCTCACTGCTGCCCTGAGAAAAATCCAGCCCACCCTGCATGAAGAAGGTGAGAGCAGGGCAGGGCGAGAGAGCTCCCACTGCAGAGAGGAAGCACTGCACCACCACCAAAGCCTCAGAACGTGAGGCTCTGGCTTCAACCGCAGATCGCAGACAGAACCTGGGAAGCCGTGGGGCAGGGCTACGGATGGCTACAGATGGCCGGGAGAACGGCTCCTCTGTTGTGCAGTGAGAAGCCAGTGGCAAAGCTGGTACCTGGAGTCACTCGGAATACAGAAAACATAACTGATAGGGGCTTCTAGATATTAGAAATCAGATTTCCAGGTAACCCATTCACACATCAATTGGCTCAGCTGGCTCTTAACACATGCTGCATGCAATACGGTACTACAAGAAAGAGACATGTTAAATAGAGCACAAGACAGTTCTGAAAGTAAAGGGCAGGGACGGAGAAGGATCGGGTCTAGTCTAGTCGTAAGACACAAAACCATTTCTCCACGCCAGCTGCTCAACGGAGTAAATGGTCAAACTTAGAGACTTGCCAGGAAGGTGTGGGATCAACCCGAATACCCTGTCAAGGGTGTGATGATAAACTTCCTGAGGAAAACATTTCAGATAGTTCACTTGGGGGCCTGACAGACACTCTCAGCTAAAGAAAGGCCACCTGGGAATCTTAGGGACTATCTCTGGGCAGCTTGACCTACCCAAGATAGCCCTGAGGAAGTCAGCAGGGCAAAGCATGTTCAGACACAGCACAGCTGTGACTAGGGCACAGAGGATCTGAATCAGATGCGTACAAGTTCACCCTGCCATAGGGAGCTTTCTAAGTGAAAGTGTCACCTCCTGGGCTGAAAGAGAATAGGACTTTTCAAAACCATCAAAGAACTTGGGTTTCAACTTCCTACCACAAGTTCCTCGGGGCCCAGACATAACTCAATTCTTGGTGTTTCTTAGGAATGGAGTTTCGTTGGAAGAGGTTCCAGACGAATTATTTCATCTGTTCTCTAGATTAACCATATTCAAATGCTAACAACATACAAATGAAAGCTAAAACTTCCATCAGGCATACAAATCCAGCATTATACTACTAAGAAAAAGGAAAACATTTCACTAGAATTGGATCAGCTCTTAGAAAAGACAGTCATTACAACAGAAAACAAAATCATGAAGGAACTAATATGTTTCGGGAACGCCAAGGAATTTAGTATGTCTGGAGCACGCATACTGAGTGGGAATGGCTGACAGGACATAGGTATGTCGCACCAAGAAGGTAAAACAGTGTGAAACTGCAAATCACAAATGAGTTTTTAGCCATCACGTTAGGGTTTTGGTGTGCTCAAGTCCATACATGAAGTCTTCTACAGAGTGCCTTTGGAATGAAGAAACTGATGACTGCTATTACTACTTCTTTAAGTAGGCCATTTGTGTCTATCTGTCCAGCCAGCTCCCTGATGATCTTTCTATTTTTACAGCCATCTGCCTGTTTTTCTGCCCCTTGAGTGCCTATAGTATGACAGGTATTGAGGTAAGTACTAAACATGCTACACTAAAGGAAATTTGCACCGTCAAGAAGTTCACAGCCCACTAGGAAGATTTTTTAGAATCTGGGGACAACTACAGTTACACCAGTGTTTCTCTACGTGATCCAAAGTGAGAGATCCACACAGATTTCTAGATGAATTCCGTGCTGTCACGTGATGAAGACAGGAGAAGGTCTATGCTCAACATCCCAGGCAAAGGGGATAACATACTCAAAGAAGAAAAGATCACACAATTCGTCCCAGGAACTTCACCTACAGCACCAGAGCTGGGTAGATGTTTATAAGGAATAGAGAGCGCCAAGACTGGAATAAAGTAACAGAAAATATAAAGGGCTTCGTATGTGGGGCCAAAGATTTTGGCATTGGTCTTTAAGTGACGGAAAATCACAAAACATTTTCAACACGAGAAAACACATCACCACGTTAGTGTTTTGAAATTATCACAAAGACAGGAGTGTGCTGCAACAGACAGAGGAGTCAACAGAATAAATCATTCAACTTTTGAAGTGGACCTAGCCCTCCACCCCCCCCCCCCCCCCAAAAAAAAAAAAAAAAAGACATGGGCTTTCTCCATTTTCCCCAGAAGTAGCCATGGACAGAGAAAATAAGCCATGTCATGAATCACAAAGTAAAATTTCTTCCCAACCCCTACCTATATTACTCTACATAAGTCATTAATTTAGAAGCAAATGTGTTGCTGTTAATATTTTATGAGGGAGTCAATCACCAGATTAAACATGATCTATTTCCTCTTTGCCTTGGGTAAAGACAGGGCAGCACATCCTTAAAGCCAGACTAATGTCATTGTCATATACTACCTCCAAATAATGCATGAAGATAAGCCACAACACACAACTTATTTTAAATCAATTGTAATTCCATATATTTTCAATGCTACTAAAATAAAAGATTTCTACCTCCCTCAGACTAGGAACTGGTAATGTAGCAATGCCCACAGGGAAAAGGCAAGTTGAGGATGCCTACATTGATTTATTTATGAAGACAAAAGCAGAATCTGGGGGAGGAAGACAAGGTCAGAGCAATATTCTAAAAGCTCACTGGCATATCGGTTGGTATTTCTGTATTTATTCAAAACCGAGAAACTCTTAGTCAGATCTGGCTCTCTCCTGCAGCTCAGTTCACATAGAAAACACATACTGATGTTGATGTCTTGTCCCAAGGGGCTCACAGCCTCTGGAGGCTGCTTCTCTAGTCCTTTTGGTGACCCTATTATTCTAGAAACTTCTCAATGTCTTCCAAAACCTTTTTTGACACCTATGTTGGCCTTTCTGGGTGATAATATTAAATCCAGTTGATTTTCTAGCAGGTGCGTGTGCCAGTCATACAGTGCGGTAGTGGTGGAAACAAGTAGACCTGTCTGCCTTCTCACCTCTCCCTACGTCACATAGATGCCAGCTGTCAGTCGCTGACCTGGATTTTTTTCTTTTTTGCTTATGTCTACTCATTTCTCTTACAGTATAAAATGTGTGAACATTAACTTTTCAATTGACAGAAAAATTTAAATGCATTTCTTTATAAAAAGTATGTCAGGAAATATATATATATATATATATATATATATATATATATATATATATATATATATATTTGTGAGAGTGACTCAGTCTAGCTAATTAACATAATCATTACCTCACATGGCTATTCTTGTGCTAAGTACAATGTAGAGCTACTCAGCATTTTTCATTTTTCAAGAATACAATATATTAACTGCTGCCTGAGTCACTTTCCCGTCACAGGCACACAATGTCTGACATCCAGAACTTAAAGAGGGAGAGATTTATTCTGGCTCCTGGAACTGAGAAGATTCAGGCCACCTGTAGCTGGCTGCAAGAAATGAAAGAGAGGTCCAGCAGAGGAAAGCTGCTCCTTGTAAGACAGCCAGGAAACAGGCAGGAGGATCTGGGCACAAGAAGACATTCTTTTAGGCCATGTCTGCAGTGACCCACCTCCTACATTCCTCAGCTACGCATGAAATCATGAACAAATTCACCCACTGATGAGTACATGACCCTATGACCCCATCATTTTCCATACCTAGGAAACTTCAGAGGGAAAATTTAGATCTTAGTCATAATACCACCATGTGATATTTCACTCCCATTATTAACCATTACATGGTGCTTTTCTGAAAAAGAGAAATGAAGTTATAGAATTAGCCAAAGTGCACAATGAATCAAGATGCCATGGTGATCAAATTGATATGGAGATTGCAGAAGAGCAAAAACATCCAGCCGATCCCAATAGCTCTTGCCTATGTGACACAGAAGATAATTTATAAAGAAATCTAATGGATATCTATATCTATCTATCTATATCTATCTATCTATCTATATAGAATGAGATCTATCTATCTATCTATATAGAATGTGCTGTGTTTTACAAGTTTGTAGGACAATCCAAATAAAAAATGTCTAATAAAGTGGTCAAGAGTGACGACTCAGGAATGGGCCTGAAGAGAATTTGCTTCGACTGGAAATTGTCAAGTATGAACGCTAATGCACAATGTTGATGAGACGTCAGAGAGAGAAGAAAGAAGGAAAGACCTTCAGGCACACCAACAAACATGGGAGAAGAATGAAGAGGAGGCTACAGGATGAGAAAAGGATATTATCACCATTCCCCTTCTTCTCTGTATGCAATTTCCGTGTAGGGTGAAATACATCAAGGTTGATCTCACATGCAGTGATGGACAATGCCACTGTAAAGCAGGTTGACACTGTGAATATCTGAGCTCTTCACATACATCCAGGGTTGCTGTTAAGTTTCCCTTTGAATCTGTTTCCCCAGATGTCATAATTACCAGCATCCTTGCGTTGGCTGCTTCCCTAGAGACTAGCTGCTCAGATGAAGCTAAGAGTGTGGCAGGATTGTACAGCAGTAACTCCTGCCAGTGATATGATAAAGAAGCAGAAGCTGGCACCCGGTGACACAGAGCTGCCACCTAGGAGCGCCAGGGATATGCAGGCATGCGTGGTAGAAGCAGGATCCAGCACAGAGAGTCCCAGGCTGTGATCCATACATCATGAACTCTTAGCCATGGTTACAGGGAGCTGCAGAGCAAGGGTGAGTCTTTGAAGCAATCCCTCAAAGACAGAATGGCCAGCAGCTAGTGCCTACCGCACGTAATTAGTGGCCGGCAGCAGTTCAAGAAGGGAGATTCTATAAAGCTCAAGTGGGGTCCCGAAAGTTCTGCAGGAGGCTGTGAGCTATCTGAATTACTGGGAGCTGAAAAACCTGTCCCCGTCCTCAAGGGACAATGCAACCACTACCTCCTTCCACAAGCCTGTCATTTTGCATTGGATAAGTTTTATATGTATGTTGGTCAAAACCCACCCATTGTCAAAACCATTGTTGTCCTCATTCTCAGGGGGCCACCAGCCCCCTGGGTGGCATGGAGGTGGCCTGACATCCTGAGAGAAAAATCAACCCTCCCTGGCTAAAAGTTCAAGACCAACTAAAATACACCACAGGGACTTCAGATTCCCAAGGAAGTATCAGCTCAGGAATGAATTCCAGATTAAAATACAAAACAAAAATTCTGGACATCAAATCGATGATTTTTATCTACTTGTTTTCTAGGTGAGAATGTTGGTAGAGTCTTTAAAAAGCAATGGCTCTGAGTATAAGCAAGTAGGCTCAACAGAGAAAAGTCAGACAGGACAAGATTTCATGCCTCGGTATTCCACTGTCAGCAGTCTCTTAAAATATACCTCTGCATAACATAATCTGTGTGCAGCGCTCTACCTTAACGTTTCTTGGCTGGCTAGCTGGCCTCACCTGCTTAGATTAGGACAGATGTGTTTAATTTTATTCTAACTCTGTTTTACAGTTCCATCTGCAGTTTATGGCAGACTCGGGCAAATTAAGCTGATGCCGGTTTGCCTTTTGGCAATAGAATGAAGCAATTATTTTTCCCAGGGGCAAGAAATCATTGCAGGCTAAATTTAAGCTGCTGCTTGCCTGCTCTTCCACCCACTCCCCAGGGTTCTGGCAGACTGGGGTGATCTGTGCACATTCTATGTTAGTTTCACTCTTCTCACTGCCTCTACTCAGTACCTGTTGCCGGCCACCGCAAGCTCAAGGTGCAGCAGGGGCTATCTTATCTTATTTCGTGACCCATCCGCGATCCAGCACCTGCCACTCCATGCAGCAAAATGACTAGACACCTACATGATATCAAGAATTACTGTGGAAGACAATGAAAACAAGACAATTCAAAACCTCAGACCTCTAACTTTATTATGATGGTCTGTGACGGTTTAAACCTGAAATGTCTACTGAAAGTCTCATGGAGGTGACTGGGTCACAGAGATGCTGAGCTCTTCAGAGGATTCAACCATGAGTGAGTCATGCCGCATTAGAGATGGGCCTGGCTGGCAGGATGTGACCTGGAAGGGGATACCTCCCCCCTTGGCTCCTTCCCTTCTCCCTTTGCTTCCTGGTCACCATGCACTGGACAGCTGTCCTGAAGCCAGGTCCTCTGCCATGCCCCTCCACCACTGCTCGTGGTTCAACATGCTTGAGTTTCTGCCTCAAAGCTCACCAAGCTTGAGCCTGGGACCTCTGGGGAACTATGTGATAACATAAATGTCTCCTTCTTCGTCGTGAGTGTTAGGTATTGTGTTCCAGTGATGAGAAAGCGGCTAAGACTTGGTTGTGCTGATTCTATGAATTTGGTTTGTGTAACCATGCAAGTTCAAATCTCATACTAGAATTATATGATGGCATGAGCAGGCGGGCAAGATGGCTGATTTATTTCGCCGACATGTGAGCTCTCAGACAGCTGGTGTGTTCCATTTGTGTTGATGTGTTAGTGTCTGTCTCCAGTCCCTATATCAGAGAACCACTGACTCACGCAGGGTATACTCAGCAGGCACGCCCCTAGACCACACAGGAGGAAACGCGTAAGGTCTGAACTTTTGAAGGTTATAAAATTGTAGAGAAAATGAATAGTGAAAACTGTACGTACAAATAAGCAAGGTGTTGCCCACGTTAATAGAGGACAGGAGGAAATCAGGTTGATAAGACAAGGTAGTACGTAGAGCCGGTTACTTCGGACAGAGTCACGTAAGGCTATCAAGCGAGTGGAAGTGTGAGCAGAAGTGAGCAGGAGCCAGCACTGCAGGCAGAGGGGCCGCAAGTGTCCACCCTAGGGACAGAGCCAAGGGAGGGTGAGGGATAGGAGCAGGAAAGAGGCCCGCGTGTCGGGCACGGCGCACCAAAACACCATCCTAACAGAAACTGATCTGCAGAATAAGGTCCCAGAGTTGACCTGTGTTCACAATCATCAACAGCATGTCCGCCAGGTTCATCTCTTTTATGTATTAAACATCTTTTGAAAAGATGCTCCTGTATTCATATGATAATGTATTTGTGTTTAGATATTGACATCTTTCTTACATATTAATGTATCTGCACAGCACTTGTAATGCATTCATGTATTTACAGAACAATATGAATATATCAATAATTCATAGAGATTAAGGTGCACATCTTTGTTTCCTTTGGCCCCTGGAAGTGCTGGCAGCCACTTGAACATGTCTAGGCCACCATCCTGACCTCCCTCTGTTTCTGCTTTATACAGATGTAAAATGAAAAATGAAGGTCACACACTACCCAAGCATTTTACTTAAGCAATCCAAGATTATTTAATCCCTGCCATAGCTCTGCAAATGAAATGTGGCAGATATCACACATGTTCACGTGTGAGAAAGTAAACCTGAGAGACCCTGAACGCTACGTGCCCCAACCCTGACAATGCAGCTCTGCATGCCCCACCCTCATCTCCAACTCAAAGCTCTGGCAGCCGGAGTCACATCTCCTTAAAGAGCTGAAAGACAAAAGCTTTACCCTCACTGTACAAGTCAGAATTTTGATACAACTGTAAATACAGCACTTGGCAAAAATGCCAATTCACATAAACAAGTGAGCAGTAACACTGGTAAAAATGAGATAAAGTTCATAAGACTTCGTGTACTCGATCTGGCAAAACTTGCAGAAAATGTCAGCACCCTATGACTTACTCTCCATGAAATTTTGCAGAACAAGGTAAACATCATTTTGGGGTCAACAACAGGCTTCTCAATTTACTTTGTTGCCTCTTGAGAGATTATTTATGCTGCATATTGAAAATGTGTATTGGTCTTTAGAATGAGCCAGATACAGAGATTCTAATCTTTAAACTTCACTCACAAACTACAGCTTGCTTATGTTTGTGGCCAATGGACATTTCAAAAGAATTAGGTTAAAAAGGTGTGATCTGATTCTTAGCTGTGTAATTGGTTCAAAAATAAATCCTGCCGTGTGGCACACAGCCCTGCAATTAGGACGAGTACAGAAGGAACTCAGATAAAACTGTCAACAGGAATAAGCACATCTGCGTTAGCAGGATCTGCCAATTTATCGCACACATCGCCGGACACCCTTCGGGGAGAAACTGTCCTTTTTGCACCTCACTGTGCACAGAGGCCAAAAATACCATCCATGCCCCAAAAGACTCAAACCAAATGCATGAACAAAGAAACCGACCGAGATGCACTGGGAACCAGACATATGCTAATTCACAGCAGGGCTTCCCTCAGCTGTTCTCCAGTGGTTTGTCCAGATATCTTTAAAGACACTTTTCTTTCCAGATAACTTTTCAAATGCTAATGGAACACTGCCCTCCTCCCCAAGTTAGGAGAAAATCAGCAATGACTGTTGAGTGTTTACCATTTGAATTTTAAACCCGGTAACACTGTATTTCAGTCAAGGCTAAAGACAAAAATAGTTTGAGCTTTAGCACCTTGAAAGAGTGTCTTTTGCACTTTTTGCATATTTTTTAGAACACTCTAGAGAATCCCTTAAAATAACACAACCTAGGAGTTTTAGAACTGAAATGTACATTAGAGACACTAACTCAGTGGTCCCCACACCTAGCTGCATAGTAGATGCCCTAGGAGGCTTTCAAATGCCTGATGTCCAGTCCAATTAAAACGGAATCACTGGGAGGGGCAGCTTCCTTATTTTCTAAAAACCTCATCTAAAGACAGAAAGAAGGAAAAAGAAACAGAAGAAAGCGAGGAAGGGAAGAAAGAACGAAGGACGAAAGGATGAAGTCTGTATTTTCCTCTTTCTGACAGTAAGGCAAATGAAGGCAGATATTTATCTGACAAGCTTTGTTAGTGTACTAAGAGTTACAAGAAAAAAAACGCACAATGCTCAAATCAGAAAATAACAAAGAGTTCTCATCATGATAGACAAAATAGAATAGCTATCTTTTAATAACATATATTGAATCCTTATAAATTAATTGAAATTTCATTAAAAAGTAGGTAATTCTACAATGCAGTAGGATTCCCAAATGTTTCAGACTACAATGCTTCTGTGTACAAAGCACATCCCTGCAGTCGTCCAATTAGTAGTGTGGAAGCCCACGAAAGTGTCATTAAAATCCTAATTGTATGACATAAATCTTCACTCTCACAGTCTAACAGAAGACACAAATAAGTGGCTAGTGGTCACTACTGCATGTTAGGGCCAAAAGGACCCCCCTAAAAAGGTACCAAATCAGACTGCAGAGCCAGGAGGCCTTCCGAGAGTTAGTGGCCCTCAATTCCAGACCAGAGTAACAAGTGTCATAGAGTGATTGAGGACAACAGAGGACAGGAAGTGCTGGTGCTTCCTGAAAACTCTGATGACCTCCGATCGCCTTGTGAGGCACATCCATGAGTGCTGGGCATTTATGCCAGCCTGCAGGCTAAGTAGCAAAGGGATATGGTGGATTAGAACTACCCATTGATAATAATTCTTTCAAGAATTAGAGAAAAGCACCTCCGGCAGTTACGGAAGACACGCCGGGATGACAAGGAAAGCCAGACTCGCTGGACTTGAACCCTACCCGGCCACTAATGGCTACGTTTTCTTCTGAATCACTGTGGCTTATCTTAAAAAGAGAAACAGGTAAAAATTCCATTATATGACACTCGCTGCAAGTTTTCATGAAGCTCTTGGCAAATAAAAAAATTATGGTTTAGATCTAAATTGTCCCCTCAAAGTCTCACGGAGAGTGACCAGATGAGGGGGCACTGTGCTCCTCAGTGGAGTCCCCCACTGATAAACTCAGGGACAGACGTGCTGCTCAGAGGCGGGGTCTGCGGACTGGGGTAGGATCCGCAAGCGGGGTTTTCATCGCAGCTATTTCCGTCTCCACTTCCTGGCTGCTATCGTTTGAGCAGCTGTCTGCTATCCACTTCCCCACGTCCTATGGGCCTTGCAACCAGCTGACCACCAACCAGATCTTCTAAAACGCAAGCCAAAACATCCCTCTGCTCCCGTAAGTTGTGAGTGTCGGGTGTTTTGCCCAGTGACAGGAAAGTGACTAACACAAAGTGTTCATAAAAATTATCTAAATGAAAGTAAAAGTTCATGGGACTTAGGGCTAGAAAGGTATTCAAGGTGGATGAAGCCCGATGATGCTGTGTGCTGATGGCTCTTAGGGAAAAAAGGAGACCAAAAAAGTAAGAGAAATATCCCAAAGGACAAATAGTGTGAACGAAACTGGATGGACTGGTCCTGGCGTATGTGGGGAAGGATGTAGTTTGACTTAAAGGAAGAGAAAAAGGAGCAGGAAGGTTGGCCCTGGATGCCTTTGTGTCCGTAGATGCTACGGCACAAGCTGAAAGATTTCCCACCTGGTGTGGTCTCTGAGGTAGGCTGTTGAAAATGCCAAGAGTTCAGAAGTTTGAAGAAAGTAGAAGGTGACTTGTAGCTACAGGAATTAGAAGATGTTGTCCTGGAAGGAGGATGGAGCAAAGGCATTAAGGAGAAGTTGCACTGGGGAACAGGAATTGTCAGTAGCGACAAGTATCAGCCACGGGCCTAATGAGAACTCACAGCAGTGCTTCAACTGCGCAGCGAATGGTAAGATCCAGGCTGTGTCTCACCGGGCCGACGTGGCAAGGGCTGACAGGGCACAGAAGGAACATCTGCCTGCCTTAGAACTTTTGGGGGAAAATACACAAAATGATAGCGTATCGGATGCAACTACATATTTTCACAATTATGCAAAAGTTACAAAATAAAATTTTCTTTCAGAGAATATCACAGTGCTCCGTTTGACAAGGGAGAAGAGACCAGAGGGCAGCTGCTGTGTGTAAGGTGGGGGAGAAGGGAGGGAGGGTAAGGTGGGGGGAGGGACAAAAAGAGAGTGGGAAAGCCCTGTGTCCTTGGCAGGATACGTAGGTGCACAAAATGCTCAACTCCATTGTTAACCTTAAATTTTGCTCGTATATATATCAATAAAATGAGGGGAAAGAAAGAACACAGCACATCCCAGTGGTAACAGCGAGTCTGTCTGACCCTGCCAGGCACCTAAATTCACACTGACTTTACGAATCCAATCAGGTGCTAAAGAGAAAATGAAATTCAATGTCATGTCCAACTGCTGTGGACGCTTGGTTCGAAGGTCCTTCTTATTTAGATAGTAGATCACGATTTCTGCCATATGTAAGGGCTAAGCTGGTCAGGCACCATAACAAAAACAACTTTCAAGGACAACACATTGCACACTAGCCAGCAAACCTGATACCTCACCACGCGTCATATGCTACAGAAGAGGACGCTGGTCGGCCAACTCAACAACATGTTCGGTCAAATTTTCAGGTCGAAAGAAAGAGTCATGTGGAGCCTGCACACTGTACACAAACGCAATGCCTTGTGGTGTCTTATTTAGAATCTTTTAAAAGAAATGTCATAATTTAAGACGGCAGTGGAATGACTAGACTTTAATTTACAGCATGTAAAAGCCAGACACATATCCGTCTTAAGTGCAGCCCCAACAATTCACTGCAAGGAGATTTAAAATAACTAGTCACTTCGATGCGTAACATTATAAACTGCACCCCTCAACCTGACTGTAATGCATTTACTTATTTGGTACTTGCAGAAAACAACACAAAAATGAAAGGTGGTTCTCTTTCAACACATACTGGCCTATGGATGCCTAGTTAATTTACGAAATGGAAATCTTATTTAAAATCTCATATTCAGATTAGGACTAAATGTTATTAAATTGAAAAGAGTTCGTATTTATTTCCTGCAGGTATGTTTTTACATAAATCAGCACTTTGGGGGAAAAATGATATATACTTTAATTCAGGATGACTTGCAGCTACACGCGCGCTGTCCCGTGAATCAGGCACTCTCTGTACGTGTGCTTATTGATAAACAGGAGAACAAACGTGGCCTTTAATTCTTTCAACAAACACAGAACGTGTGATTCAAAGATTTAATGGCTATATGCACACTGTGTTTTCCCGATGCCCGGGACTTCCTGATAAAGAAAGCCAACTGTGCAATTAACCCAGTGGAATTGGAAATTTCTGGCGCCCTTACCATCTTTTGGTTCCTAACAAGTGTCAGTTATTGCTGTCAACGACTCCAATCTGCATCTTTACTCTAAACAACCAACTGTAAAGAAGGCAGCACTGTGCTCTTTCTTCTGGGGCTCCTTACGTCTGCATGGAAATCCACTGAGGCTACTAATAATTCTAAGCTAAGTAGACCTGAGACTCTGTTACCCCTTCTGACATTCCATATATAAAAGCAACCTGCTAAAGGGAAGCCATTAGGCACCTGCACGGACAACTCTGGGAGAGCCCAAAGGCAGGAAAAACCCACTGTCACGGTCCTACAGGCAGTCTCCATGTGAAGCCTCACAAGCATTCTGCCTGCGTTCCTAGGAAGATCTGGTGCACACCAGTTCCTTCCCAAGCCCCACACCAACCTTGATGACGAGAAGAGCGTTCCATGCTGTTGGAGCCCAAAAATCAGAAGCCAACATCATTTTTTCTCTACAGTTGATAAGACCGTGACTTTGACTGTTTCTTATTTCCTCACTGTGCTGGCTACCACACCACCACACCACCAGCGCACACAGACCACCTACACCCTTGGGGAACGTGCTATCCCAAGCCTACATATCTCTACCGCAACAGGCTTTTTAGGTACTTGATGGACATCATCACCTTAGGTGCCTGCAGTGCAACTCTGTAAGAAACTCTGCTAATACTATTATATACCTGATTTTACTTAGGCAAATCTTAAATTTATTGAAGTTGCAGAAATTACCATGTGACACGGAATGACAAGTGACAAAAGCAGGCTGGACATTCCAGGCAGCACGGCTGCAGGAACGGAGAAGGGCACTGGGGTGTCTCCCGGGCCTGCCTGCCTTCACGTGGCCATTTACACGTTACTCATTTCAGCAGCACAATCAGCTACTAAAATCAGTAATGGACGAATGCACGGGCAAGTGTAGTGCCTCCCTGGACTGGTCACCTTCCGAGCACAACAGTCTGGCGGGATTTTGGATTTACGTCATTAAATCTCCCTCTGTAAAACTCGGTGTCTCTCCAATAATCTTCCCACCATCTGGAGACCTTATCCTCCGTTTCCTACAGCAGGGGTAATTCTGGGTCTCCGCCTCCCGTTCGCATAGCTCTGCCCCTTTGCGTTACACCTCCTCCTGGTCTGGCCATGCGTTCTCCCACTGAAAACCAGGGAGCGTCAGGCAAATGGTACTAAGGAAGATAGAGGAATAGAACCTGCTGCAGACATGAGTTACGTTGCTATTTGTTTCATTAGTTACATTTACATTCTTAAGTAAATTCCTCTCTACGGGATGAGCAGTATAGGAGGAATGATCAATTCCTTTCAGTGTCACTTGGAAATGCTTGTGACTCTCACTGGCTGAGGGCAGAAGAGCTTCCGGGTCAGAGGGAGGGTGTCACACACATGTGGATGGACTCTAGTACGTGCTTTCTTTGCTAAAGGAGAGAGGGATAATGGCATATGTTATATGAAAATGACAGGACAGCTACAACAGAAGCGGGGCATAGAGAAACTTGGGGGTCAAGTCTCAGCAGCAACTTGATAGAGTTTTCTGCACTCTCTAACAGTCCTATCAAATGAGTAGCTAAAATAAAACTACTAAATAAAATAATTAACTTTTGGCACATAACCTTTTTTTTCTTCTTTTCACCTGACAATGACACTCAAAGCAACAGAGTCAACCGTGCACTCCCTCTGTGCAAACACTGGTCTTCCCTGAATCCACGCAACGCCTACCAAAACAATGTTGTAGTCAGCTCACGTGACAGAAAAAGGGCTCATTAAAAATGTAAGAGCATTGTGATTTAAAATACAATGAGAATTTCAGATCTGGAAAGGAGCAACTTTCTAAGGACGTGACCTACTTCCTTCAGCTCATCTTTACTTGAAGCTGGTATCAATCTATACTGCACATAAAGCTACTGAGAACGTAACTCTCTCTGTAGATTTTAGAAGGCAGTAGCAGCATCTCTGTTTTACTGAGCCTCTATGAAGATTCCAACTCTTCTCTTGTTAGAAAAACATTAAGAAAATTGCCTTCTTCGTACCATCTGAGGCCGGTTGTATTACACAGGAGCCTACACTATTAATCACCCCTTCATACAGTTCCATTTTACAATCCAACATTTTCTTTAATTTTTAAAATAGTGTATGTTTGCTATAAATCACTCAGGCAACAACTAACAGAGAAAGCAGGAAGCATAACACGGGTTCTCTACAAGTCCATCCTTCAGCTATAATCATGATTAATTTGATTTATATCCCAAACACCTTTTGTCAGTTTAGTTCTATGGATTCAAATCAAATATTTTTAACTATAAAACACAGAAAGGCACATTCTAAAGTTAGAAAAGTTTTTAAAAATGCAAAAAAGTTATGCCATGATCTTAAAATATTTCCCTGCCCCACTTTTCCCTCTCTCACCCTACAAATAACCACAACTGTGAGCTCTTCGGCTACACGTTTCTTGAAAATCTATATGTACCTTTATGTCTGCTTAACACAGTGGACAGAAATGACACACTATTCCTTCCATTTTTGCTTTATCACATATTTCAGAGATTGTCAGCACAAAGCCACTTCGCTTTGCTTACCTGGCATATATATATTTTGCAAATACATGGTATCCAAAGAACACCATGATTTACATGCAGTTCTGCACTACTGCAGTTAGGTCGCTCGATTCTTTTCTGCTAGAAGCTATCACAAATCAGTTCTTACAAACTCTTTACAAACATCTTTGTGGTCTTTCCTATGCACTGGAAGCCGAATCAGTGACATGCTCACACACTTTAAAGAATGGTAACAGTGCTGCTTACTATCCTATTGAAAGCATTCTTACTTAGAATACTACTAATCGTGCACAATTTTATTTTTTATGTTTTGGAAGTATTGGACTGGGACTGTACAAATGAATCTGGATCAGCCTCAGTGATATGCACACATGATTTCCATTGCTCCATAACAGAAATCATTTAGCACAATCATCTCCTGAGTTCCAGTCACCTGAGAAGGCATGATAAAGGATCACCAGCTCTCATTCTATTCTGAATGCAGTTTCCAACATTAGTATGATTTTTTGGCAAATTCCCCAGACCTAGGAGGTAAGACACCCAAGAGACATTATCAGAAGACACCGAAGAGCCCCCAGACGCCTTGGCCTGACATGTTTCAGCCTGACATTCCTACCATCCCCCTACAGGTGGGACTAATTCTTTACAGAAGGTCATTAGAATTCACAAACACAGGATCACTACACAAATGCCATTAGATCTTGTCAAACACTCTGGGAAGGGGAAAGCAGCACATGACCCGTGATCTCTCTCCAGAGCTGCAGAGACAGAAAGAGCTGGAGTGACACAGAGAAATCACTGGTGATTGCCTCTCTACCGTGAGGTAGGTCCTAGGGGTAATCAAGTATTCTTCATTGTGTTTACTTTGTAGTATCTCCTACAGTCATGCGCACTGATTTTCTTCAATATGAAAAAATTTAATTAAAAGATGCACAACATTTAAAATCCAATTAGCAGCTAGGTAGAAGCAGAAATGATAACTACCAAGGTTGCGTTGAAAGAAACAGAGGTTACGATTATCACAAATTGTCATGAATATTTCATGGTGACTCATGTGGGGAATACTAAAAATGGGATCTCCAGGAACTCGGCACATCCTCATCACACACACGTTACAGGTATAAATGACCACGTCTGATGCAGCTGTTAAAATCCTAAGCATGGGCTACATGGAGGTTTGTCAGTAACATGGAGATACCGTTGGTTTATTCAACTTGGAGCTCCGTGTCACCCTACCCCACACTACTGGCAAAATTAATGTGGAACTTGACTAACCCAGGTTTTATTATACTAATATATGCCCCAATATTAACACTTTTCATTTTATTTAAATAATGATATGATACAAATGTTATTATTTTAGGGGAAAGAGAAGCAGTAATTGTAAGGTTCGGTAACACACTTAAAATTCCTCATATGGAAAGCCATACTGAAGTCTACAAAATTTGATTTCTGTTTGTCTGTCCTAGAACCAGATGAAACATATTTTTAAAAAAATACCCTAGAGGGAAGCAGGATTGAACACTTCATAGACACGTAACTAATGGTAGAGATCACTTAGATAATCATAGACTGAAAACATTTCCTGTGTTTCTGCCACGTCTTCATTCACTCAGAAAGTCTGCATTAAGCTCCCACTACATTCAAGGCACAGAATTAGAGTAACATTAAAGCACAAACTTATCATCCAGACTTGGACTATCTAATTTATCTTTTAAATATATATATATAGCATACATATAATTGTGTGTGTATATATATATATCATATATATAACTATGTGTGTGTATATCTATATACATAGATAGATAGATACACACACACACACACACACACACACACACACACACACAATTTGAAGTCCACTTCTGAGTCTTTCTATGACACAAAAATGGGCTAAACTGGCTACTTTAGAAAATGTCACATCATTAATACATACTTTAATATAAAATTAAAATGCCCCCTTAGCTTCTCCTAGAGAGGAAAGCCGGTATATAGCAATAAAGAAGAAAAGTAACAACGATGCCAGTGAACGACACTTCAGAGCGTCCCTTGTGAATGATTCACGTGACTTTGACTTTCCCCAGGAAGCCTCTTGTTAGGAATATGTTATAAGCTTGTAAGCTACTGAGATTTCATTTGCTCCCGGAAAGGAAAAATCTATGTTATGATCACTTAAAATGCTTTATCAAGTTTTTCAGTTTGATTAATGAAATTACTCCTCTTGCTTTTTAATGGAACTGCTTAATTACTAAATTAGCTACAACTTAATACTTCCGGGAATACAATTCAATTTTAGTAACGTTACTGGCAGGGTGAAACCTGGAAGCATTTCCAGGGTTGGTACAGAAACTGCTCTGGTAATTTGGCAAAACTAACAGCAGTCAAAGGAGTTGCAGGCCACACCTTCAGTCATGGACGACCTAGCTCCGGGTCCTCAGTTTCTGCTGTTTACTCAAGACACTTTCTAGGAAGGTTCTACTCTTGGTGATTTAGCTTTAAAATTTTTTGGTTTTGTCTTTAATTTAAAAAAAAATCCTGAACAACTTAGAATTTATGTTGTCAGAGATCATACACTTGCAAAGTTGGGAAGCCACCAAGCTCACTGCACTGGTGGCACTCACACCTACCCTCCCTTTTGTACGGTGGCATCCAACCTTTCTTATGTAAAGAGAGAAATATTATTTCCTTTTTAATGCAAACATAGTTGTTTTCTGAAAAAGCAATTTTAAAATGAGGGATACATGAGATCAATTTGAATTCACAGTGTCCCAAGTCATGTTAATTCCTGAAGTCCAGTTTTAATGCAGAGTACGGAAGGGACCATTAGCCCACCAATTCACAATTTACTTTCAGTGACAAAAACTGTCATAAAAATCAAACCAAAACCACTAAGTTCCTTTTCAATTGTTAAAATTTTCATGTGTTTTGCAGGTTTACTGACATAGTAAGTATTTTTTGGGCTCGGGATGTAGCTCAGGTCTAGAGCACTTGGCTAATGTACTCAAAGCTCCAGCTTCAGTCCCCAGCAAACAGCACAAAACAAAACACGTGATTTGTTGGATATTTTTTATGTACCTGGAAGGAAATGTTGTAACTGGGAGTACATTCGTATAATGTCATCTAATATGCAAAACCAACATACGTGGTCAGCGTTATCAGCATTGCACAAGTAAAAAAATTGAGGCTCAGCAGCCTAAAAATCTTCCCCAATAAACCCAGCTCACCAACAATGCAAGTGTGCTTCATTCAGCAATCCGACCAAGCAAGCTACCACCGTGTCTGATCAAGTGCCAATGGAGAAACCTTGAACACGCACGGAGAAACAGCCATTTTGTGCACTTTAAAATAACACCATGAAATTCACAATCACTTCAGCATATATAAAGTGGAAGAATGCGCTGATTTCTTTCCTGGAAGTTACTCCACGAGCGTCCAAATCATTTTCTAGGAAAACTGCAGTGAAAGATTCTCCTGTGTTTTACCACTGCCGTACTAGCTTGGAAACGCACTGGCCCTGGGCGCTGGCCAGGGAGTGGCTCTGGGCCAGCCAGCGCCTCAGCCTCTTTCTCTAAGGTTCTCTTGGCCGCACCTGTCTCCTCCAGTGTGAGGTTAGGATCAAAAGGCTTCTCCTGGAGTGCCTGAAAGACCAGAGTGTGGAAGGGTTTGCACCCCCCCACACTAACACCCAGAAGTGTCTCAGGAGCCCTCCTTAATAAGAGCAAGGAAATTTCCTTCCCAGAAAACCTATAAATTTTCCTCTCACAACTTATTGGCCCTAACTGTACAGAGCAAATCCTACTCCAATTTCCACTGTTAGGCTTTAAGCGTTCAGTTTCACAGGTTCTGAATCAATCACTCTGCAGAAGAGGAGAGTTTTCCATTATAGCCACCCGACTTCACAAGTGAGACGGGCAGAGAGGCAGGCATCTGCTAATGACCATGCCAGCCAGACTCCCCACGTACGGGGGCAAGTCACTTCATCTCTCTGGGCCTCCTTCCACAGTACAGGGGAAGGTATGGGCAATGGTAGAGCCTATCTAGTATGGTCCGTGAGTTAATACAGGATGATATAAAAATACCTAGTACATAGAATACCCACCAAGAATTTAATAAACATCTGCACGGTAAGAAACACAGCATGACCACAGAACTCAAACCTTCTCGACCACACACCGTTTGCATGCGTTTCAGAGTAACTTATTTCACAAAAGCCTAAGCCTCACCTTTCCCAAATTTCTATTTTTCCTTGACAAGGTTGTGACTACCTTCCATAAACAGCCACGTTAGCGCCACAATCTGTCTCACTCGGTGTGGTGATCGTTTGTGTCTCAAAACAGTTCCACGAGCCCATATCGTGGCTTTTCCCTATTTCTACAACAGAGAAAGAGGTTAGTTCACCTCTTCCACGCCTGCACGATTATCCCTCGAGTGCACCCCGGTAGTAGCCAACATTCTTCCCACCCCATCCACTTACGGATCAGGGTCAAAATGAGGCAAAATACTGCCGAGGGGAGGGCAGCTGAGGTGAACTATCGTCTGCTCTCTTCGTGCACATCTTCTGTTTATGAACATCTTCTTCTGATTGCTCTACCACTGACTGGAACATCACACACTATTTTAATAGCATTTCATATCTCCATATTTAACATCTCTACAGGCACCATTTTCCAATAACATTGCAGCTCAGTTGGCAAAAATATGGCAATGATTTTAAGTCATTGAAGAAAGTTTTTATGTATATATTTTAGTACCCATTAGAAAAATAAAATCAGCATATTAAATTCATTTTATGGATATCATTTCTAATTTTACTTAAGTAAAATCTGAGACAATTTAAGGAAAATCTAAATTTTTACTTAAAGTGGTAGTAAACGGATATACTCAAATTCCTGGCTCTCATAAGGGAAGACTGACTTTTGGGAACACTTCACCAAGTGGAACAACAGTGGTAATATATTTATCCATAACCAAACACATATAAAGACCTTGAGAATAAAAACAGTCATGCACATTAATAATAAAGAATTCATGGCATTTTTAACAAACTCTTTCAACCTGTGCTTACAAATGCATATTTTATTTTCAATCTCATAAAATTTAATTTAGTGTAAATTATATCCGTACAACACAACTTCAGAGCTACAAAGAATCCCAGGTATTATATCATCTGTCCACCTTACTCATTACATATATGAAAGAGTAGGTCTAGGAACATAATGGCGAGTCACCCAGCCAGGCGATGGTACACTTTGGGTCGAAACCTTCTCCCAGTGCCCAATCCAGTGTGTTTTGTTTGCTTGTTTGCCAGGCTCACAGTACCACGCCAGGCAGACAAACGCCAGGCAGGATATACTGTTAAAGACTAGCCAGCACCCAGGATCCGGGAACCAACTGCCACACTAGTCCTACTATCTGCACGGCCAACGTGATGGTGAATGTTGATCATCAACTTCATTGAGAAACCAGTAAAGGGCACTGCTGAGCGGGTTTGGGTAGATCATGGAGGCATGACCCTTGAGACTACACCTGGTCCTTGTTCCCTTCCTCTCAGGTGCTCCTGCCCTGAGCTCTCCTCCCAGATTGCCATGTGGTGAATAGCTTTCATCCCCATTCTGTTCCACTATGCTGTCTCTGCCATGGAGACACATGACTGTGGAATAAGACCTCTCAATCCTAGAGTCAATTAAACTCTTCTTCCTTTAAGCTGCCAGTGTCAGAAGTTTGTCCTAGTGATGAAAAACTGCCAAATACAGCATCAAAGATGAGAATGCAACAAAAATCACTTCACAATTTTCATTTGGTAGAGCTCTCTTATTGTCAAAGATGCAAAATATTTGATTTTTGGGAAAGTTTGCATTTTGTTTTCTACTATCTCATTTACTTTTTTCATTGCTGGGACAGATTACCTGGCCTCTACAGGAAAGATTTAGTCAGCTCAGAGTTTCAGAAGGTCTCAGGCCTTCAGTGCTGGTGGGCAAGGAACGGAAAGCCATGTGAAGATGCAGAGCTGGCATGCAGCCTTCCAGGTCCTATTCCAATGATCTGCCTCTTCTGGGCCAAGCCCCAGAGATCCACTCCTTCTGGGTGAAACCCCCGTGTTCCACCTCTTTTGACTAACCCCATTTCTTAACAGCACATGGCTCCAGAGACACTCCACAACATCCAAATCTGTGAGCCATCTGGGGAAGATTCCAGATTCAAACTGTGACACCTGCCTAAGTATTTTCCTCTATAATAACCAGAGCTAATCACTGTTTGTTTTTATTTGTTTTGTGCTACTGGGGATGAATCCAGGTCCACCACACTGAGTTCAAACCTGATCAGTTTTGTCTAGGATGAGCTAAAATTTGTGTTTCTCCTTCCTCAGTATCCAGAGTGCTTGAACTATAGGTATGTACTAGCATGCTTAGCAAATAATGGATTCCCTTACCGGAGGAAGAACAGACTTAGAGGAACCTATATTAAACTTATTAATATGTTCTTAGCATTTACAACTCTCTTAGCAATCAATGTCAGTATATATAACTTTTAACTTACTAGTTTTATTTACAACTTGAATTCACACTGAATATTTTCTCTTATTCTGAAATGATCAATTTTACTATGGGATATTTTTGTTAGGTCTTCAAGTATTTGGGAATTCTTTACTTTTATTTTTAAGGAAATCCAAAAATGATGAGCACATAAGAATTCCTATTGCTCCAACAAATGATTTAAAAAGTATTGATATTCAGAGCCAGTGGCCTGGAAAGGACTACAGCAACTAGGCAAACCTATGAACTGAATCCCTACTGGAAGGCAGTCAATGAATTTGATGAATGCTCATTCCAAAAGAAAGATCTGACCAAGAAAATGCAAAAATAATTCTCAAGCGTCAAAATTTTCTTTACTAATAGACTACTTCTACCATCTTGGGGCCCTCGAAGGCAAGACCGAGCTCCCTGATTCCCTGCACTCACACACTCGCTAGGGTTTCGTAGGTCGCATTTTTCGCTACATGGCAATCCCCTACGTTTTCCTTCTGCATTGATCTTGTTGTTTGATCAAACTGTTGATCTTGCTTTCTCACTGCCTGAATCTTTCAAAAGGAAGCTGAACTCACACTTTGATTTTCTCTGTGCGGTCACATTTGTGTGGTCAGGGCCAGTACTTCGCTATCTTGTGCTACTTTGTGCCCGGCTTTCTACATGCTTCTGAATGTAGAAGCTTCTGTTTCTTTCCGGTTACAGAGTGAAATCCCAAGACGAGAAATAGGGCTCTCCAGTTCTCATCCAGTGTTAGAAAAATTACTGTATGGAGGCATGAGTAAATTTATAGTTAGATAAATTATAGAAAATATTTACAATCCAGGTGTGTTCCATCTGTGGCCTGCCGATTTTTTTTTGCTCTTGATTTTTTAATGTTATAATAAAAAAGAAAATACAAGAGTATTTTAGGATTTATGTAACTATATAACTATATTTTTAAATAGATGGCCCAAGATAATTCCTCTTTGCTAAAACAAACAAAGGGGACAAAGCGGTGTGCAGAAGATTGGATCCACTTGATGTTCTTGCTCATAAAGTTTAACACAAATTCCAGGTACGTTTCCAGAACTGTCAACTTTGGCTGTTAAATCTCCCCACATATTTAATCTGTAACCATGTTTAATTGCTTCTCTAACTCCCTAACACTTTCCTTCATAATCTGCCAACACTCATTTATTTGCTTTCTGATCTGTTTTGTTTAACAATTCACATCCTCCTTGTCATTCCTTTGATGATACATGGCCTGACTTCATGTCCCTCTCAAGTGGTATGAGCACTACACAGCACGTTCTAAAAATAAATACACTAAATGAAGCGTATTGTGCTAATTTAACCACTTTCACTGGAGAGTACGTAGCAGTCACTATTTTTGCTCTTTTCTAATCTCGGTCCACGAATATCAGCAGTCAATAAAACACTATTACATAAATGAGCCACTTTAAAAATGCAAAAACTTTGCTTAAACACTTCAATTACTGACCGCAACAAACTTTATTGGTACCCCCAAGTTCCTTTGTTAAAATTCTACCCTCCACGGTCATGGTATTAGGAAGTAGAACCTTTACGACGTAACAGGTGTCCTCACAGGAGCCACACCAAAGAGTCATTTTTGTCATTTTTGTAACAAGGAGGGTAGTGAGAAGAGGGTATCTGTGAGGTAGCAGCCCACGGCTGCTAATTATTTGATCTGGCACGGTGAGAAATAAATTTCTGAAATTTATAAGCCACCCAACCTATGGTATTTCATTAAAACAGCCCTAAAAATTAAAACAGTCATTATTTGCTGTCTCGTGAATGTCTATGAAATATTTCAGTTATAAAATAGTACCACTTGTCTCCACTCTGACATGCACAGACACAAAAGTCAACATGCAGAACACCCTGCGTCATTCCTCAGAATCTCGTATTGCATGTCGGTATGGTTGCCACAAATATTTTAATTTGTTCAACCTATATTTTAAAATGTCGAATTCAAAATTTAAAAACTGTATTATGTAATCAATTTTAACTACCTTCTTGCTTCATTTTTTGTTTTGAAGTCAGAGATTCATTTGAATTTTTCTTGATTACTCTACGCTTTTGGATTTGCATGCTTTAAAGTCACTGCTGCCTTCTTCATGCTCAACAGTGTTCAATTACGACTTTCAATTCATAAAGCATAACTTCAATATAAAAATAAAAATCAAATAATCCTATTTGGTGCAGGCACATGGTAAAGACACAGCAGAGATGAGCTGTTCATGGTGCACCTCACGCAGACTCACGTGGCCCGACAACAATTTATGTCCCTGGTGTACTTCCTGCCACTGATGTGAAAACGCTGTAGAATTCTTTTTGTTTTGAAAACTCAGGCTAATAATAATAATAATACAACTAAAATGGGTTCTTTTAAGGTATGAATCCTTGTCAATGCACGAAACGGAGCTGCTCAATTTGGAAGTTAGTTCACATCATAGTGTTAATCACTGGAAGCGATGCATGTCCTTCCATTAGTACTAGACCCCTGAAGTGCTCTCCCTGAGGACTCAACCTCGGATGTCTCCACCCGTGTGACCAGAATTCTAATAATGCCTGTTTGTGACTCGCATACTCTCCCATATTAACTCAAAGCAATTATACTAATATCTTTTCTTTTAGTTCAGCTTGTATCAATCACATGGTCTAGGCTGCTGTCTGTAATTTACAGATGAAAAAGAAACTACAAATGGAGAGAGAGAGAAGAGAGAGAAAGAGAGAGAGAATGTGAGAGAGAGACAGAGAGAGAGAGAAAGAGAGAGAGAGAGAAGGAATACCTAACAAAGACTTAAAGGATGAAAGAGATCACGAATCCCAGACACATGGAAAGGGAGATGATGTCACAGTCAACCAGGACGGAGGCACAACATGCTGAGGCATGTCATTCATTTGTATGGCTGGAGAGCCATTCAGGTGTCCATTCACTCATCTAAATCCTAACTTCTGTTATGAAATACATATATAACTCAAACATATGGACTGAGTCTGCTTGCTTTTATGTGTGCTTCTAGCATCAAATCTGGCTCAAAGAGGGATTTAAAATTTGTCTGGAGTTCTCCAGAATCAGACGGGTAAAGTACTTCCTCAGAGTCACATAATTACACAGGAAGGGGTTGAAAACTCCGATTCTCTCTCTGCCATCCATCCAATGACAGCCAGCATGTTGAGGGTTTACTGGGCACCCACATTACATCAGGCATGGGGACGAGACAAGCAGACAGGGCACAGAATTAAGGGAAAGGACAAGTGCCACATGGGAGCCCAGTGTCACAATTAGACTTCAGCCTTTACCTGTAGAACTACTACTTCTGTCATGCTACAGTGAAGCCTGTCCTTGCACACAGTACCTGCCACCTCAAGTGCCTTTGAGGAAGTCACTGTGTATTTCCCGGCTCCTCTCCTGCGGTACCAGAGACCCGCTGTTCTGCTGTCGTGCTTTCTCTGACTTCTCTGGCAGGCATGAGCTGATGAGGGCTACTGCCCACGTACCCTGCTGCTCTTGAGCATATGTAAAGGATGGCACCGTGCGGCTGAAGGGACAGCGGCTACAGGCGGCAGGTCAATCTCTTTTCCCACACCAGCTCTACTACTTTCAGACTTGCTACCCTAGGTTAAAAATCCCCAGTGCCTCAGTTTCTCCTACGTTCTTAAAGGGGGAGGATTAAATGAGACAGCAGCATCATGTACGTGATGTAACTGTCACAGAGCCTGGTGCATACCACAGGCGAGATCACACACACTAAATTTAAAAAGAAAACCCACAGTAAAAAACGCATCGCCCTGAAATCCCGCTAAGTGCCCCTGTTGCTTCGAACACTTCTACGCCATCGCTCCTGCCACTTTCTGAAGCAGTTCTGGAAGTCCTCTTCCTGGAGTGTCTTTATGAGATGTGGTCAAAATTACAGAGAATACCGCTGCCAAGTGCCATCCAATGGAAAGGTAGGCTCAAAAAACACGATGGCGTGTCATCTTCCGCTTTGTCCACTGGATGTGGCACCACGTGATGCTGCGCTCTTTCCCAAACTCTAGATGACGACGAAAGGTTAATGTTCTGAATCAATCTGGGCCATCAGGGCAGCCATAAGGCCCAACTGAAGACACTCATGAGCGAGGACTTCCAAAACTGGTTCAGAAAATGGCAAGAATGCGGTCTGTGTGCTTGAAGCGAGGAAGGGGTGTCTTTGAGAGGATTCCTGTGAATGTGACTTTTACTGTAATACTATTTTTAAAATCAACCAGACCTTTCCCTCACACTCTTACCTATTCAATGGCTATAAACTCCTTACCTCCCTTTTTCTCATCCATGAAAATGTATTCAAATCATCCATTAGAATAAAACCCAAGTCCAACTTACTCCACCAAAAAGGAAATTTTATGTGGAGTAATCATTTTTAAAAAGTGCCTTAACTGGGTCAACCCAATTGATAAAAGAAACCTGTATTATCTTTGGAAGTTTTGGAGGATATAGGGTCTTTCAACCACTCACTAACATGTCCAAAATCTTTAAAATATTTTCTGCCATACAGGGTAGAATGAACACTGAAGTATGCATTTTCCACATGCGTTCTGTGTTTATACCCTGCCATATTTCCACAGACTAGCGTCAAGCCACTCTGCTAAGCCTACAATGCCGGACACCTTACAGGTAGACCACGCTGCACTGTGCAAATCTTTTAAAAACTGTTCAGCCATTGTTAGTGGCGCAAGTTCCCTTTTGGAGAGCATTCTGCTGTGTGTAACTTGGCCTCTCGGGTACTAATTTGGACAGCTACCCCAGTCTGCAAGGAGCTCTGACCTTTCATGTTGCACTACCTTGCCACCACTCTGACCCACTTGCCTAGAGCAAACTACAGGGCAAAGCCTTCTGCAAGCTGTTTCTCCTGCCCTGTGTGCTGACACCTTCTCTTGTGCAACTCCAGAGTTGTCTGAATCCGTCTCTGATGCCCTTTCTCCCAAGACACCCAGGGACTCTGAGCTAAAATGAGCATCCCTTTGTTGCCCATGGACAGACACACTCCAGTTCTTAATCCCCGGGGGTCCCTGTTCTGCTATTTAATGTATCACTGCTCACAAATCGGTGCTGTCTGGTTTTCACACAAGGCTGAAAGCTGAAAATTGCTCTGTGATGCCTGACACCTGGCCACATTCTGAGAAAATGTCCAAAGTAGAATGGAGGGCGTCTCCGCAAGGCTCCGAGACCCGTGTCCCTCGTGACTCTTTCCTGTCCTTCACTTTGACGACAAGGAAGGAGTGTCATTAGGAAGGGACACCATGATGACAATGACAGTACCCAATGAGCTTATTAGACACAGAGAGACCAGGAACACCCACTTGAGTGGTGTGGAAAAATGACATGGATTCAGGGTCCACGTCTCACATTCCAACGCCAGCTGCATTGAGTACGAGATCTTCAACCTTGTGCCATTTCATGTTTCTAATGCTGAGTTTCACCTCCACAATGATGACATCAGTCATTCAGTAAGAGCTGTTATTTCATTAGTTCCTACCGAAGACCAACGTCCCAGCTTCTCTCCCATCCCTGCACCTCTTCATATACTTTCCCAGCTTCCCAGCAGACTGTATTCTTTTTTTTTTTCATTTTATTTATTTATTTTGAGACAGGATTTCACTCTGTAGTCCAAGACGGTTCTGAACTCACTCACTAGGTAGCCCAGGCCGGCCTTGAATTCACGGCAAACCTGTCTCTGCCTCCCTGGTGCAGGGATCACAGATTAGCTCCACCACTTAGAGATAATTTTTATGCAGTGTTGGGGAATCAAACCCAGGGCTTTGCGCATCCTAGGCAAGCACTCTAACCACTGAGCAACACCCTCAGCCAGACAGTGCTGTTACGACTATAAAATTATGATGTCGCATCTTCACTCGTAAACTATGATGTACAAATGCATATATAAGTACGTATTTCTGTCTCTTCTTCACACCATGACACAGCACCATGGATAAGAATGTGAGCTCTAGAATTCTATCCTAATTATAGACTACTTTTGTATCTTTGGAAAAAAAATCACTTCTATTATGTGATTTGGTAATTACATTTATAACGGGAAAAATATCTAAGCATATAACTCACACAGAGAGTATGAGAGTTCAATGACTTAATGTTTGCAAAGATC
This sequence comes from Ctenodactylus gundi, assembly GCA_004027205.1. Lineage (NCBI taxonomy): Eukaryota > Metazoa > Chordata > Mammalia > Rodentia > Ctenodactylidae > Ctenodactylus > Ctenodactylus gundi. The sequence goes on from PVKB01002810.1 coordinate 57,406, forward strand.
TGAGAACAGGAATCGGTGCATAGTGAATGACCTACTGATTAGGACAGTAAGTGGCCTACTAATTTTTAAGGTCAATTTAGAGGTTGAACATGCTCTCTTAAGGGTAACGTGTTTCTGTTTTTACCAATCCACTCTTGTGGAATTCTATCTCTTACTTTATGAGGAATCTGTTATGACATTTAAGACATCTGATTTTTTTGGACCGACTTTCTACTAAATCAGTGTAAAGTTAAAAATAATTTGAGTACAAACAGAAGAAAGTGGGTTGACCATGACCTTAACTTCATGGGCTCAAGAGATGCCCAGAGGTCAGTGCAAGACATTTTTGGGTGCACCTGGGTGGTCATGGGATCAGGATTTGAGAAAGACACCTGGTTCCTAGGCCTGCTCCCTCTGGAACTCACTCACCCTGGCTCTTGGATGCCGCAGCGCACACAGCATTCTTCCGTCATGTCCGTCCACCATGACTGACGCTGCTGTATTGACATCAGCTGGCTATGAACTGGGACTTAGGAAATCGCAACCTAAAATAAACCTTTTCTCCTTTAACTTGTGGCCTCTAGGGAACCAAAAAAAAAAAAAAAAAAAAAAAAAATAGCAGAGAGGCATGGATCCTGACTGACATGCATTTCGAAACCCCTTCGAGCACCATTCCACACCCACCTTCCCATTCAATGGGCAATCCACTATCTTGCATTTGGGGTCTCATTTACATTTGACCTGTGATTTCATTTTGTTCTAAGGACACCATCCACATAAAATACTCAACAAACGATGCGCTCAGTGCCCAAGTAGTAACTGTTAATGTGGTTTGTGGCAACATCTGGGATCCTACTGTGTAAGCAGCAAGCGCTTGTTTTTCTGCACGAGTAGCTGTGTACACATCTCCAGTCCTGTTTGTTCTCTCCCGATCAGGACGACCAGACGCTCTCACATCCTGGCTTTGCTAATGATGAAGTGCAACTCCATATGGTCCGAATTCTTTCACACATTATGAGGTATTTGAAGCATGCAAAGTATGGTTAACAACATAATAAACACTCATGTCTCCATGACCTAATCTTCTCAAATTTTAGCATTTTTTTCTTTGAAGAAACAAAGCATTAAAAATGTAACTGTCTCTGTAATCCTCCTTCATTTGGCCCCTTTCTCTCGCTTTCACCAAAAGAAGCCATTGGTGCAATCATTGAACTTTAATACATTTTATACTTTTTATATGAGTCCATAAATTTTTCTATTTTACATAGTGTCATAATGAATGTATTCTTCCATGTTTTGCTATTCTTCTTAAGACTATGTTTCTGAAATATATCTCTGCTCATCTTCAAGCTCCATTTTATAAGTGTTAAATTCGATATAATGATTTATTCCATCTTCCCTTCTTCATGGGTACTTAGGGTTGAGGTTGTCCCTTTTTTGCTATCACATTTTACTCTGTTTATTCATGTACGCTGTACAGAAACCATCTAAGATACACGCCTAAAAGAGAGTTGGTGCACTGAATGGTACGGACTTGTTCAACACCTCTCAGATCACTCTCCAAAGTTATGAGCCTCTGCGTGTTCTCACCACCAGTGGATGGGAGTCTTCACTGCTCTGTATCCTAGCCAACACTTAGTATTACCGAGCCTTTAATTCTCTACAAATCAATAGTCTGTAAGAATGAATTACTATGACTCTGGATCTTCTGAGCTAGTTTTAAAGGTGCCCATTTTTAAAGTTATGTGTGTGTGTGTGTGTGTGTGTGTGTGTGTGTGTGAGTGTGTGTGTGATAAAATTAAGGTGGACTGTCCACCTGATTGACTTGAGAGCTGTCCCCACCCAAGGGATTGGCAAAGCTCATTCCCAGGCATGTCCTGTGGTATACCTGGCCTGAGTCTCTCCTCTCTCTGCTGTTCCTCTCACTCAGGGTCCTGGCTACCATTACCTAAGCAAATCTGCAGTACCACAGCCTTCTACCTTGAGGTTCCTGCCCTGGAGTTGGAAAACACCACAATGAAGCCTGTACATCACAAGCCAACATAAATCTCTGCTGTCTTTAGTTGTGGGTGTTAGATATTATGTACCAGCATCAGAAAAGCTGTCCAATAAAATGTGGTTCTAAGATTTCACTAAAAATAAAAAACTTAAGCCCATTTATAGCTTAAAATCCTTCAGGATTGTACCTTCGACCTCAAAACAAAAATCTCAATTACTTAGAGAATTACACGTAATTTCCTTTTCATGTTTGTGTGCACCATACTACCACTTGCGATTAGCAAGTCCTTCTCAGTCTCTCACCATTGTTTACCACAGCACTTCGTCATCTCTTCTACGAAGACAGAAGCCTATTTCCGACCTCCTAGTACATAGCCCTGGTGTTTTTCCAAGGTCAGGTTTTGTCTTGTCCGCTACATACCTCAATCTGGATGTCTCTGTGGCATCACAAACGGATCTCATTTAAAAGTGAACATCTGCTTTCTCTCACCAGCCTCCAAAACTCTTCAGGGTGGACCATACCCCTCTTCCGTTGCAGCAATGGGGCCTTACACGGGTGCTCCTCCTTCCCTTGCCTCCAAAATTCAATTTATCATCAAATCGTTACCAAAATCTGCCCCCTCTCCTGTCACCCTGGGATCCACCCCGACTTCCATACTGCCCTCACACCTCATTTCTTTAGCTGCTCCCTTCACCACAAATCCCCATTCTCACTTCTTTTCATAGATTTTAGACTTTTTTACATTAATTTGTATTTCTGTGGCTTTTAGCTTAAAACAGAAGTCATCTATCTTCTTGCCATTAATCAGGCATTTGGATTACTTCATGTGGTTATTTTTTAAGATGAAGAAGACAGCTAATATTTCTGTTCTATATGCATATACTTACCATTTTATATTATATTACATCAAGTTTTATTTTATTTTTGTTGAGACAGGGTCTTGTTCTGCAGTCCAGGCTGGTCCTGAGCTCACCATGTAGCCCAGGATGGCCTTGAACCCCTGGTAATCCTCCTGCATCAGCCTCACGACAGATGTGCATTAGCATGCCCAGCTTACATGGTTCTGGAAATTGAAATCAGGCCTGTGAGCTCGCAAGGCAAGCACCTTAACTTTTGTCCTTGTTCCTCTAGTCCCTACGCTTACTCTAATTTAACCTCTATTTGCTTCATCTCAAAACCATAGACTGAATTTCCCACAAATAACTTCTCGCTTGCCTCGCACTCTCATTAGTAGTGAGGTATCTTCACCCAGACCCGCTCCAGAGTTTCTAAGGCACTGCTAACACACCCGTGAGCCCCCTGCTGCTCACGGGTCCTCTAGGGTCCTAGGCTACACCATCTTTGGGAATCAAGGCCCACCCATCACCATGATATCGTCACTACCTGGCAGTAAGCCCGGGCTCTCATTAGTATTCAAACATACCTGCCGCAAGAATTGATTACAATTGACCTAAAGAGATGGGTATTTTTAGGGAAAGTATTTTTGGGTTATCAGGTTGCTTCTATTCTTTTGGTGTTTTTAAGTCAGTAAGGTTTCTGTTTTTTTGTAAGAATAATGCAAACTTCCAAACATCTTTAAATACATTTGGCCTGATATCGTAATTTAGCGTAACAATACAAAAAAAAAAAAGTCTTGAGGAATTCAAAGGTCAAAAAAGGATTAGCAGAAATAGATATCACAACATACTGCTGTAACGCTACCTTTGTTTTCATTGTAACAAAGGAAATACTATCCTGTTCTTCCCTGAAAGCCTGAAAGATACTTTTTTTTTTTTTTTAAAGCCAAGGATCAGTTACCATTTAGAAGACTACAGGGGGAAAATCTATAAAAACTATTATTTTCTGTGACATCCTGTGCAGCAAAGAAGGCACTGTGATGGGGTGAAATTTAGTTTAACAAACAAAACAAACAACTGTCACAAGAAGTCGATACCCACGATGGTGTTTCTAAAGGTGTAAGTGAATCTGTGTACAACAGCACTGTGACTGCAGTATATGTGAACCGTATGCCTAAGTCTGTACAACAGGCAACTTCAGTCCCCCTGAGTGTGTGAGCCTTTTCTCAATGTCAAATAATCATGAACTCTCACATAATCTGAGCTATGCTTTTAATATTCATTGATTTTTTACAAGAAAAATTATCATTAATAAAATCCTACTCCAAATTAAATTTTTACTGGGAAGTCACATTTATTTATTTCCTTTTTTCCCCGTTATTTTATTAGTACCTATCTGTGACACATAATAAGTACATTCACCTTGGGGGACTGATATCTATAGATCCACATAAACACACATATAAATATCTTCTCAATCATTTTACTTCTTCCCTCCATCTTCCTGCCTTCCTCTCCTCCCCCAAACTCCTTCCTGTCATAAATCTTCCGTTTTTAATCTCCAGAATGTGCGAGAAGTGCACTGGGTGGAGGTGGACACAACGGGGACATTATTCTGCCTTTCCACCTGCATGGAGGTGCAGCAACCTGAAGGCGGGCTGGGAGTACTGCGACCGCATCTACAAGCAGCACGGGTGTTCTAAAGGGAGGCAGCATGTCTTGAGAACCTTTCCATCCTTTTTTCCCAACACAGGGTGAGGCCCACAGCTGGCGTGCAACCCCTGACCAGCGGAGTGAACTTAAGCACTGTTGTCAGAACAGCATAACCTGAATGCTACTCAGATCACCAGAACCAGAGTACATGTGTGAAAAGAAACTGCAATGAAGAGAGAACTGCAGGTTAGTCTGGGCTTCTGGCTCGCTGTAAGTAACCCCACAGGCCTGTGCCAAGAGACCGGGCTGCACCTGGCATGCATGGCTGCACCCTAGGGGTCTTGGCTTCCTCTGCTATGGACTTAATGAGGGCAAGTGACGGACCACTGAGAGCGAGCCTTTAAAGGAAGTGTCAGGGCGCCTGTTCTGTCGGTGGCATGAGGGATCCGGTAGCTCTGATTGATTTCAGCGCCTGTACTTTATATGGAAATACAGAGACTCGGAGAACAGGATTGAAAATCTATCACCCATGGAGTCCCTTCGCACTGAAGAGGACGGCTGCCAACCAGACTGCCGGCCTATATAATTCCTTGGTAATTTTTTTTTTTTTCCCAGAGGATTTACCTAAGAGGAAACCCTTGTCCTGTATCTTTAAATTCTTGCTTCAGCTTTCGGCTTACTGTGAACTCTATACTCAGGCGGCATAAATATTCCTGAGCTTGGCTTTGTGTGCCTGGCTCTCCTGAGAATAGCGCAGGCGGTAGATTGCAGTTAAGGATTTTAAAAATGTTTTTAATTCTCTGATACCGTGTATTTTCACAAAAACGGATGTGAGGTTTCCCTTACCGAACCCCCATTCTATACATTTAGACGGGGACAACAGCTCTGAGCACGAACGCCTGCCCCTCATTTAGAAGGAAAAAGACATAGCTGTCCACAGGAAGAGACAGAAGATTTATTCACGGAAAACAGAATAAATAAAGTAGTCTCTAAAGTATAAGAAGACTATTCAGCAATGAATCTTGCAGGAAGGGCTGATAAGCTGTGCTTAAGGTCTTATCGAGGGAGCCCTGCAGACCGCCACACAACAGAGCAAGGCCACGCATTTCCAATCTGCTCTGCGTGTGCGTGTGTGCATCTGTGTGTGTGTGAGACGCGCCTGAGACCCAACTCATTTTATATTTAGTGTGATTCTTTATTTAAAAGAGCCCTGGTTGCACTTTATATATTTTTTAACACAGGAGGTTAAGTAGGGCCAACAAAAGATGTGAAATAAGGCACGGTTAATTTGTCCTTTCTGAAGACTGCTGTTATAAAGCCTTCTTTACTCATGGCTTTTTTCCCCTTTCTTTTCATCTGCCCTCACGATGCAGGCCCTGCACTTCAGGATAGAATCAATTAAGCCAGCCCTCAGCCCAGGGAGTGTAGGATTCCCTAGGGGACAGCCTGTGCGTGCCTGCTCAGCCCACTGGGGTTTGAGGCCGATCTTCCAGCAGCTGTGCAAGCCCTCGGCCCACATGCAGCCTCCCAGCCGTGCTAGCGCACGAGGCTGAGGGCACTTAACGCAGGGCGCAAGGGGTTCTTTTGGTCCATGCTATGCTAGGGATTGAACCCAAGGTCCTTGCGCTGAATATGACCTGACCCTTTTTCTTTCTTTCTTTTTCTTTTTCTTTTGATACAGCATCTTGCTAACATGCTCACACGGAGCTTCAGTTTCTTGGCAATCCTCCTGCGTCAGCTCCCAGAGTTCTGGGGTTCCAGGCCTGCAACACCACACCCAGTACATAAGCACAGGTTTCAGGAATTCTAAAGTTCTATTAATTTAAGCTTGTGCTTATCTACTTGCTTTATTTCTATGAGGGGTATGTAGTGACATAACTCATAAAGAAAAATGTGCTATTGTAATCTTATATACAAAAATAAGAGCTTCCTTTTATAATAAGATATATAAAATGATCTTAAAAGGAGAAGTCATTAAGGACAATCAGTTGTGGGCACGCGGCTTCCAAAACTCTCAGTCTTGTCTACAACACGTTCCCACTGTGTGGTCAGCAGACCTGGGGTGACCAGGATGAAAATGGCAGGGTCGGCATTCAGATTCCAGATTTTCCATACTCTGTGTTAAGGTCAAATCATCATTTAAATAGTTTTCAATAAGCTATCAACCCTGGCTAAAAATCCAGCTTGAAGTCTGAACTTACAGCGAGATTCATTACAGAAGCTCACTGTGCAGCAAGGTTTGAAATGCATCAGTTTCTGTGTCACCAAGGGGCCTAGACACAGTCCTGGCACAGACATGGCGACATGGGTAACTGGAGAATTGGGTGGAGGTTAAAAGCGCAGCTCTGCACTCCGGCCTTACCAATTCTTACTCCTCGCCTTACTGGACCACTGGGCAGCGTCTTGCACAGACGCACAGGGCCTCCTCTGCAAACTAATCTCTTCGATGGCGTCCAGCACAGGCTCCCCTCTGAATCTGAATACTCCCTCTCCAGACTCTTCCCCTTTAGTCCGATTTTTAATTTTAGGATGCTGCAGAGCTAAGACACCGCTTTCTATACGCACATGCTATGTGATTTCGAGTAGTCTCCTGGCTTCACGTGCCTTCTGTTAACTGATGACTCTTAGCATTTGTATCTCCAGTCTGATCAGTCTTATCAAGCTCTAGATTTATAATAACAAACCGCGACGACTAACGTGCCTCTCAATTCCAACATGACAACGCCCGATCGTGTCCCCAGACCTCCTGTCCTTGCTGTCTTTCTCATCTTGGTTAAATTCAACTTCATTCTTCCAGCTGCTCAGGACAAAGTCGAAGAGACAGGCAAGGCGTACTCATTTCTCCCACAGACACATCCTCTTGGTCAGCAGGTCCAGCTGGCTCCACCATCCACATGCCTCCGGAGCATGACCCCGCCTCAGCCTTCCTGTCACTGCCGTGTCAGGCCTCCATCCACGCTGCCCGGGCGACTGTGCCTCGCAGGAGCCTTTTGTCTAGTTTCTCGGCATCCTCTCTTCATCCGTCAGTACCTTCTCAGCATGCTGTGTACAGTGACGCTGGTAAAGCATGTCAGACTGTGGCACCCTTCTGCTTGGAATTCTCAGTGTGAGGATGACATTCCAAAAGTTGAACAGCGGACATAAGGCAGGCCTTGTTCAACTGAACTATCTGCCCACTTCAAGCAGCCACGACTGGACCCAGACTTACTACGTACACACCTAAAGAGCAGCTGTCCTCCCCCACAGCCCCCATTTTCCGGCCACCCCGCTAAGTTCACTTCCCACTCTTCTCTGCCTCCCTCAGTTGGCACCATCCAACTGAACGTAGTTTTCCTCTGCTACTTTGCAGCTACGCAGCCACCTCGGGGTCTCCCGCTCGGACCGCCCTTGTTCTCAGCATGGCAGACCTCGGGCAGTGTCTTGCTTATGTGCTTCTACTCAGATGTCAACTTCTCAGGAAGACCCTCTTCAAAACCGCAGCTCTGCCCCTCTCCTGTCCTAGGACTTGCTTCACAACACCTAGCACCAAGTATCAGGCTAAAGGTTTACATAAATAGTTTGCTTATTGCCTTTCAACTGAAACACCAGCAGGGTAAAATTATAGAATCTTTATGTTTTTCCCAATACTCATTGTTTAGAAAGGAATCTTAATACAACAGATGCTCTAAAAGATTCCTTAAAGTTAAATGAATTAACGAATTAAACAGTACACTGTTATGGAACTAAGAAAGGCTTAGAGACTACAGTCAAAAATCCCTGCCTTATTCTGGGTGTCTGCCCTTAAGATATTGTCTTTCTTGTTATTTCCGGTAAATGATTAAGCCCCGCCTTCTCTTTCTTCTCAATTCATAAGTAGAGTTGAGACTACATAAGTGAATAAGTAACCCGAACAGAACATGCCCACAATGTAAGCTTGGCTTTCTGGTTTTAATGTCACAAACTTAATATCTCATTACTCATAAAAGAATAATTTTGGAAAACCAAAAGCTAGAACAGACCAGATAAGTCCAATTCTTTTCCTCTCCAGTCCTTAATTTCCTTTTCCTGAATGTCCCTGTTCCCAGTAAAATTATCTGGCTCCATCGCAATGGTGCCCATTGCTATCTGTCGCTATTGTTCCGGTCCATTTCGTAAGCATCATATGGGAAAACACAGAGTATAAGAAAAGCAATCACAGGGCAGTTAAGCTTTACTGCCTTTAAGTTAGCTGCTTGAGTTCCACACATGGTATTTTCCTTACAGAGCTCCCTCTTGGCCACCTCCTCCATGGCAGACAGTGACCCCTCCTCTGTTCCTGTTCTTTCCAGATTGCCCTCAGGCACTCCTACTCAAATCATCAAATACACCTCCTCCTCTGTCATTTATTCACCCACGTTTCATGCCTTGCAAACTGTGTTCTTCCCAAGTTCTTCACCTAGAAAGGACCCAACGACCACCTGCTTGGGAATCGGGGGTGTTTCTCACCCTTTATCCTCCCGGACTTTTCATCACCATCTGAAACATTGACCACACTGATATGTAGGACAATTTCCTACCTGAGAGCACATTTAATCTTTCTTCTCCTTTGAGCTCTAGAACTAACCTTCCAAGTGTTCTTTTTGATATCATCAGAACGAAACAGGTTTATCAAAATTATTACCGATAATTTCATTTACATTCAACTTAAGTTGAAATTGCTTAAACACTAAATTACATTGAGGAAGAGAAAATCTTATTAAATGATTCCACAGAAATATCCTGACTGCCAATCTTAAGCAATATCATTTTAATACACTAGTGCTGACTAAAAAGAATTTAAAATGTACCCTTCCTGCCTTTCAAGCTGTCAGCACTGAAGGAGGTTTCAACAAACCTCTCAGATGCCCATTCCAAAAGAAGCACTGACTTCCCCTGCCAGGAGCATTAGCCCTTCTCGTCCTCATTTTGTTTTTCATTTGGATATACTTGTGATACACAATGGCTACACTGACCTTGAGGAATTTTTTGCCATCTCCCTCCCTCACTCCCAACACCTCTCCTTGCTTCCCGACTTCTCACCTGATTCACTGTATTACACTTACACTCTGGTTCCTCATATTAGAAAAACCATGCAGAATGGTCTCAAGTTTTATCTGTTTTCCTGCAAATGAGTCAAATCCACCTGTCCTTCTGGCAGAGTAGTACTCCACTGCGCACATATACCACACTTTCCTTATCCACTGATCTACCAGTGGAGATCGTGGCATCTGCCATGACCTAGCTGTCATTCGCTGTGTTGTCATAAGCATGGGTACACATGTGTCTTTGCAGTTTAGTGCTTTTAACTCGTTTGGAGAAACACCCAGAAGAGGTGCTGCTAAGGTCAAAAGGAGTATCTTTTTTTTTTTTTTTTTTTTTTTTGAGAAATTTCCATAGGGCTTTCCATAATGGTTGCACCAACATAAAGTCCCACCAGCGATGTAACAGGGTTTCTTTCTCCCCGCATCCTGGACAACAACTATTGCTTAAGTTCTTGATAGAAGCCACTGTTGTTGGCATCTCAGTGTTGCTTTGAATTGCATTTCTCTAATGGGTAAAGATACTGAAAATGATTTTCATGTACTTGTTAGTCATTTTCATTTCTTCTTCTGAGAACTGTCCATTTCAAATACCCATTTTCTAATTGGGTCTGCTATTTTATGGAGTCTTTTTTTCCTTCAATTCCTAGTATATAGAAAACATTGGCTCTTGAAAGCTTACAAATTATTTCTTTTGCCTCACCCTTCCTGGACGAGAGGGCTGCCTCAGGAGGGCTGCAGCCTCCCGCAGGGACATCCAACACCTGGTGTCCAAAACATAATCTTCTGGCCTCTGTGTCAGACAATTTAGCAAAAGCAAGCAGGCGTCCCTGTTCCTGCCGCTGCCTGATACGGCCCTCACAATCTCATCAAAGCGGACCTCTCCTCCTACTCGTCTCTTCTTTTTACACTCCCTCCGAGTGTTTTCCCTACACAGAAATTTCCATTTTAAGACCCACAGATTCCATTTGATATCGTTTAGATCTAAAATATCCCTTTGTGTCTGGAAGGTGACGACGAGATCATGAGGGCACTGGACTCAGCAGCACATCCCCCTCCCCCCAGGGGGGCTCAATGTGCTGCTAGGAAGTGGGGCCTGGTGGCTGTGGGTTCCTGAGGGTGTGACCTCGAAACATAGACACCAGCCCCAGCTCCTTCTCTTTTTCTTCCTCTCTTTCCCTTTCTCACTTCCTGGATGCCATGGGATGAACAGATTTCCTTTGCCATGCTTTAGAGCCAGGCAACCACAGGCAGAAACCACGACCTATAATAAGGCCTTCCCCCTTGAAGTCATGGATGCTACAACGTCCTAGTGACGGAAGCCTTTTTATCTGCCCAGTCCCGATTCCTTTTCTCCGCCAAAGTTTTCTTCCTACACGTGAATCTCCTTTTCAGGCCTCAGCACTCCCACTTAGACACGTAGCACCTCTCACACAGAAGACGCTGAGTATCTATCTGTGCCATGGAGAGTAACAGGACATGTTACCCTGAAACAGTCCACTTTGGGGGGAGGATTATTTTGAGCGAAAGGCGGAGATAGATAAAGAGCTCATGTAGCTCTCAGGGTACTTTGACACCCTGACCTCTCCTTTTTTATTAAAAAAATGAGTATTTCTGTCACAAGAGACAGTCAAGGCCAAGAAAGGCATTTACCAAAAGATCTTGCTAGAACAGCTCTTCCCTTCACTGCCTTCCTACACATTTGGTTTTTACAACTGCTCTTTTTGTTTTTTAACTTACTCTACCACCGATGCCTTTGGGTGTTGTCACTCTTTTGAGTTGGCATTTTCTCCTGGGGATTTCTACGTTCAGGGAAGGAAGGAACCTGAGCTTTCTTCCTGTGAATCTGCCCATGAATCTGCCTTAACTCAAGCCCAGTCAAAGGTGCAAAGAGGACAAAGGGAATGTTCTGCTGCTCCTACATGACTTCAGGTGAAAGTGGTGAATTTTCAGCCCTTGAACAGACTGTCAGCAAGCACGTGCTGGCTTGCTGTATTTCAACGGAAAATGTCTGCCAAGATGGACCATTAAAACAAGAAGAGCTTGCTCACGTCCTAAGCTGTCTGACAAGCTTCTCCAAACTGTCAACATGTGGTACTACAAAATTATAAAGCGGTGCCCTCCCAATAGTGAGGTCACATGACAAATTAGCATCAGACAGGTTACTGAATAGCTGCTGGAGGACCAAGCAGATCTAAAGAGAGAAAGACACACAGATTTTGTTCAGCTAAATCAATTAAGGCTCACTGTTTCCGCTTAGTAAATTCATTTTCATTATCTGCATAAGAATGTTGGCCTAATGATACCAAGGCATTTAACTGTATTTTAGCTATATCCACAGACACAAAGGCACACATACTGGTTTTTCATTTCGTTAAATACATCTAAAGAACATTTGAATCAGCCAGCAATCTTCCCTCTTTAAGGCAGAAGTTATCCAGGTGAAATTTTAAAAATCTAAGGACATTCCTTGTACAGTTATAACTGAATCAAAACAACCCTGAATGACAGAAAAGCATATGATGAAAGTATACAACAGAATTGGGAGGAAGGGAAAAAGAAAAGTATATACCAAACACATGATATTTAAGGAATATATATATATATATATATATATATATATATATATATATCAAGCCAAATTCTACTGAAATCAATAGGAAGCTAGTAAGACACAAATGACCACCACGCAAGGCATTAGGTCAGTCATTATCACACAGCCACACAACCCGACAGGCTGAGGATATGGAAAATAAATGACATGAAAAAGTATACTAGAAAATATTGAAAGCATTTAATTATATTCTATAGTCTCAACCCTAGCACGTACAAATGCATGTACCATTGACATGCCCAGCTATATGTATTTGGACTCATATAGCTATATAAATTCAAAGTTACATCCAATTAAAAATACAAATTCAGTTACTCCATCACACTGATCACATATTAAATGTTTGGTACCCGTGACACTAATGGCTGTAGTGCTATAGGTATTGAATCCAGAGAATCACAGTATCACAGAAAATCTCCCTGGCCAGTGCTCTTCTAGGATGTAAACACAAATTTTAACACAGAGAAGTGGGGATAGAGGAAATTCAATCACTGTTTCTGAGATGACTTTCTATTTTCTAAAGAACAATTCTGTGTATATGAAAATTACTTTCACAACTTAATTCATACTCCTTGAACTGACATCTTTAGAAAGTAATCCCATGAGTACTGATCTTTTGCACATCTATAGTTATATAAATCTAAATAAATTATATAATATAAAAGCCAAATTGATTTCAAAAAATTTGGACAAACTAGCCCACTTAAATATCTTTCTAATATGTCTTATTAGGAAAAAAATCAGAACATTTGTATTGTGGTCTCTCAATGTTAAGACCTGCACTGTGTCTTATAAAATACATATATTGAATTCCTAATGCCCAGCACCTCAGATTTTGATTTGACTTGGAGATAGAACCCTTGTAGTACTAAATACAATAAAATAAGGCTATCGGGGCATTAATGATTTAAACTGTGCCCCCAAGATTCATATTAAATTCCTAACTCTCAGTACAAAATGTGACTATATTTAGGAGATAGGGTCACTGAAGAGATAAATAAGTCAGAATGAAATATTTAGAGCCCTCATCCAGTGCAACAGGTGTTCTCATAAGAAGACGAACACAGAAAACATGGAGGAAAGACCATGTGAAAATATGGGAGAATATAGTCAGATAACAGACATGGAAAGAGACGCTTGCTGACACCTTGATGTTGGAATCCTGGTCTCCAAAATCTTCATGAGAATATCAATGTTTAATGGTGTGCACTATCGTACAGCAGACTCCCAAACTAACACGATGGGCTGGACATCTCCATTCCTGTCTACCATCAATACTTACAAACATCAATAATTCTAATCACATTACTTATAGAAAAATTAGAATCATGACTCATAAATTTTGAAACTTGTTTTACAAGACACTGAGAATTCCAGAACTTCTCTGATACTAAATAAGGTGCTGTGCTCCAGAGCCAGGAAAGTGCTCATTGTTGTGAACGCTCTATTGATCAGTGCTCTCAGAGGCATGAAGAAGGGACACAATAAGGAAGGGTTTGTAATTTTGATGCGACATATGTGTGGACAAAATACTCAGGTTCAATGTAAACAGTATGGATCATACATACACATATCAGTAAAATGAGAAAAAAAAAAATAGGAGAAGGACAAAGGTGTGGGACAGCATGGAGTCCACCTAACCACGACGGCAGAAACTCTCCTTGGTAGAGTGCTGTGGACACTTCAAGTGATAAATGTTATAGCTTCATCTTCATTATTTTAAAGACTCAGAAACTATTCTACCTGTAACATATTTGGCTACTGAACTCCACCTGTAGTGACTTCAGATTGAAGAGTGTATGAGACACGAGAAGCTTCATGAGGACTCTGAACCAACTTAGATGCTGTGAACAACAAAAGTAAGGCTGCTGATAGGCTTACTTGCCAGCCACAGCACTTTACAAAGTCAACTTATTTTATTTCCTTACCAACACAATGGGTTAACGATACGATGGTCCCAATTTTACATCCGAGGGACTTGAGTATGGAGAAGGTAAAGCATGTTTCCAAGACTACGAGGCAGAGCTCGAGCACTAACCCCACGCTCCCGTCTCTGGACCCTGTGCATTGAAGCGTTATGCTGCAGCTGAGTTCACAACGGCTCAAGAACCCCTCATGTGAAGTTTTCAGGTTGCAACGTGATAAAACAAGGAAGAACTGAGTACTATAAAAATGAGGATGATATTCTCGTTTACCCATGTGGGAAGGTCAGAGGAGTGGAAATCAGAGACAGTGTCTCTCAGGACAACAGCTTTTAGGACCAAGTGATGATCACATATGAACAAGCTTTCTCGTTAACGCAGTCCATTGTGGTGGATATTTTCATTCATGTTTCCTTCTGTCTATATTTTTCTTTTTAAAAACCTTAATACATTCCTATGCTCAGAGAAATCAATCTTATTTAGGATTTGTTGAAAACAGAATATTGTATAGCCCAGCTTGAAGTAGTTCACGCAGAACATACCAAGCAAGGGAGCCCATCTGACGGTACACGGCCAGCCCACACAGTCCTTTCCCAGGAGTATACAGTATGGTGGCCAATAAAACAGGCCACATGCCAACGGGAACGTGTCAAAAACTCCACCTGCCCACATATACTTCACAAACATTCCTAAGAAATGAAAAGGTCCAAGATCAACGTACGGCTCGTCCTTTGGTGACTTCACTCAAGCACAACTCCGAAGAAAAGGGAATCTTATACTTAAAAAAGGGATCATTACAGAGCAAAAAGTGTTTGAAAGTGCTGGGAAAAGCCACACAGACTTCTCAGTTAAGGATATTAACCCACACTTATCGAGGACAACGTGTCAAAGAAGGCGGTCCCATATTACGTGTGCTATTTTCCTAAACATCCATATTCATCACTGCGTCCTCACCCTGCAGAGTCCACGAGCTAGGCATCTACCCATGGTGCATTGCCTGGGTACAGCAGCTCTGGAGCCACAATGAAGCCCCCATCCAAAGGGGTCGAATCCGAAATGTGCCAGTGAATGGAATGCAGCCTGTATGGCGGCACTGTGCATCTTAACATTGGCACATTTCAATAAAGTATCTTCAAAACTTTAACTAGATTTCCTACATAGATAAAAGGACTTAATATGATTATAGCGGTCAGATAAGAGAAGGCGGAAGACAGCATGAGGAAGTAGAAAGCTGAGGCAGTCGTTCTGTTCCTTGGCCACACATCAGAGCATGGCGGAAGTTAAAAGAAAATTTTATTTTACGTGTAAATTAAAATAACAGCAATGTAGGTGTTCATAAGAAGGAGTGTCATCTTAACCTGTGTGTTTAATAGAAGGGTACGACTCTACCCAACAATGTCAGATGTCATTCGTGTGCGGAGCCTAGGAACCCGAAAAAGAAAGCATTCAAACCTACTTTCGCACATGCAGGTTAGCACTATTACTACAGCAACAGGAAATCTGCCATCATAACGCTGGGACAGGAAACATACCCATCAAAGGAGATTAACTCAATTAAGTCTTTGAGACTTTAGGGCCGACCTACATTTTTCCTAAATTGAATGACTCATGCTTGAAAACTAAAATGAAATTTCCCTGCTGCGTTAAAAAAAAGAAAAAGCACCACTAGGAGTTATAATTAATCGTACAATTTTGATTCAAGCATATTAAGCCACACTACAAAATTTTGCCAGACAGCTGAAAAATAACAAATAAGGTGGCCTGCTTATCACCTACTTTGTTACTACATAAAAACTGGGTCGAGCAAGCAGGCTGTGTTGCTTTACCGCTGAAGAAACGCTACTTCCGAAGTCGTAACAGAAACATGTTAAATTCCCACAGGTTGTCCTCATCTGATAAAAAGTAACAAGCCATCCACAATTCTCTTGGGAGGGAATGTCCCCATTCCAGGCCTGTGACAGGAGCTAATCTATCTTTACAACAGAGTAGGATTCTACCAATTTTAAAAATTTTTGGCCACACTTATGACTCCTTCATCTCTTCTGATGTCAGTTTCCTCACGGACAATATGGACAGAAATTAAGAGTTATGACTCCAATTTGTTGTAAGAAAAAATTTAAACTGCGTGAAAAGGAACAAGGTGTGCACTTCATAGGTGATTTATACATGCCAGTTGCTGTCTTTCCATAGCTGCGGATTGGGGATGCCTTATTCCTCCTCTTCTTCCTCACCCCTGGGCACTACCTTGCTCCAGCTCCCTACACACATGGAGCTCCAGGCAGGGAAGAAGTTCAGGCCAGCTGAACAACTACTTGATGACTGCTGCATCCACATTCAAGCTACGCCACTGATTTTTGTGGGTAAGCTCCATTCTGTGATGCTGTGACGCGCTGGATTCCTACCCCACATCCTCAGGTCGGTTCTACATTCCTCATGGGACCCTGGAGAGTAGCACACATGCAAGGAACACCGAATGCATATTTTGGGATTAGAAATGAAGTTCTGTTTGCCAACTGAAGAGCACAAGGTGTTTATTACTCATTTGGGGGAACTTTTAAACTGACATTAGTATAGATTTAATTCTTATATCATCTCAATTTGAAAAAAGAAATCATTGTTTTCCATCAAGGGAAATGTCACCAGTGTCCTTGCCCACTCAAAAGGACAAGTAGCTACACTGATGCACCCAAACCTCAGCTGCCACAAGCCACAGGAATCTCCTCACCGCGAAAGCCATGGTCACACTTTGGTGACTCTCTCAAATGCAAAACAGCTGAGCTTCCCACCTCTCCCCACCCGCTAGTCTAGGCTGATACCTCCTCCAAGCCCCTTTCTTATCACACCGCAAGGTGCATCTCAAGCCTCAGGGCTAGCACACGGCAGGACACGACTCACTGACAACTTCCACGCCCCAAGCAGCATTCTCGCTAAGCCATCCCAGAAGCCTTCACGTGTGAGGCTCTTGCTGATGACTATGATAAATCGCTAACAGAAACAGGGGCCACGACCAGGAACGACATGTGTAACAAATATCTGAAAAAATCTGAACTGAGAAGCGGGATATTTCAGACGATCGAGTTCGGGATCTTCTGTGCTACATCTCCAGCCCAACCTTTCATTTTTGATTTTGAGACACAGTCTTGCTACATCATTTTTAAATACCTATAATCATGCAAAAGGTCAAATGGATATCGGAACAGCCCAGAGAGAAAGCTATCCTTACAAAAACGTGCTCTGTTGAAACGAGTCCAAATAATGACTCAGATCCGCGTGGCTTCCGCTTACAAAACAAGCTCACAGGTTAACTCAAACAGGGAACTGTCCTCTCAGGTGCGCTGTACATTCATTCACAGACAAGCGAAAGGGCAAGTTTATTTAATGCCGCTGTTCAATTTTTAGAATACAGGGGGTCCTTACTCTGCCATAAAGAAGAATCAACTGGAGTCCTTTGCAGGAAGATAAATGCACCTAGAGACCACCCTGCTTGGCAAAAAGAAACAGATGCAGAAATGTAAATGTCACATGGTTTCCCTAATATGAGAAACCCAAATTATGAATAGGTGAATACAAAAGGGATAGTAGGAAACAGGCAGGTAGATTCTGTGGAGAAGGAGAAGAAAATGGAACACAGGACAAGGGAGGAAGAGAGGTTGGATGGGAGAGGAGACAGAAAGGTCATCAAGATGCCCCACGCATGTGCATTAATTCCTGAAGTTGAATGAAATTATTATAAATCCAGCTCCACACTATTATAAAAAATTAAAAAGAATAATTTGGGAGGCAAAATAAAGTGGTGGAACCCAAACTGAACCTAGAATCCAGCCAGGTATGTTGACCCTGAGGCACGTTTATAACTAGAACACAGTCAAGTGCACACACAAGGACTAATGTTCTAGAATGTTTTAGAAATTTTACAGCATAAAGTGCTCTCAAAGAGAAAAACCAAAAAATCATGAAGTAAAATGAATCCAACAGCATGAATGAGAAAAGATAGTTATTACGACAGGGCAAATTTTAGACTTGCCAATCTCAAAATAATCTTGTTAAATCAAGTCAGATGCAAGACAGTGTACTCTTAATCCTGGGAGGCCTCACTCTGCTTGCCGTGGTGGGCCAGACACTGAGACAGACTGATCACGTCCTTCTCTGCTAAAATCTGTCAGCCTCTATCTTGTTATATAAATCACAATTATCATTATCTTGACAAAAGTCTGTCACACTTTCAGCTGAGAGTGAAACAACTCCCAAATGCACATCATCAAACTGCTGACCACTGGGACCTGTGACTTTGTGAGACAATCCTTCATCAAATAAAATCTGCATTAAAAACACTAGCAGGAGGAAAACTCTCATTCAGGATGATATCTGCTCTAAGGAACATTCTAGTATGTTTTTTAATCAGTTGGTCCAAGCAGACAGGGAAGGATATGAAATGGGAATTTGGAATGATTCCTGGCCTTCAATTCAGGGTGGGCGCGTGGGTGTGTGTTGGGGATGGGAGATGGGTATTTTTCCTGACCAGAATTTCTGTTATCTTCATCATATTGCCAAAATGGTGAGAAACTAGAATAGTTTAAATCCACTCTGTGACGATTTGAAATAATTTCAAGGGCCAGTATTAAAGTAACAATATTAAAAATTGGTAAAGAAAAAAGAGAATATATGTTTATACTTGTCTGTCTCTAAACTCGGTTATTTAGTGTAATTATGAATCTTTTTAACCTCTTGAGAAATTTTGTAGCACCCATAGTGCCTTACTTTTATTCTTTGACCAAATCTACTTTAATGTTTTGTGTCTTCCTTGCAACTTACATTATTCCATTAATAATTATACATAAGATAAAAAGTAGCACAGAATCTCTGTAACTTTATTTATTTATTTTTGAGGCAGGGTCTCTCTCTGTAGCCGAGGCAGTTCCTGAACTCACAGTATATCCCCCGCTGGCCTCAAACACACTGCAATACTCCTGCCTCTGCTTCCCAAGTACTGGGATTGCAGGTGTGTGACTCCATGCCTAGCTCAGCTACATTATCTAAGTAGAGTCTGGTAGCCTCTCAAATTTCCAGTACACACACATCCCACTTCATGGGGGGCACATGGTGAATAGACATTGTTTTAATTATTTTTCCTATTTTATTAACTGTTGATTATATACTTAAAAATATAACTCTCTAATGATATAGGAAAATATTCAATGACCTGTTAAATTTCTTTTTATTTCTCAGTCTTGCATTCTGCTTTCCAAAGACAAGCAATTGAAAAGCTGTGTGTGCACAGCCCAAATGCGAAACAGTGTATCATGACACATGTATAATTGAAGATCTGTGTGTATGCATGTGCACATACATGTATGTTGAGACAGCGGATCATGCCACACATATAATTTTATGCCTATTTTCCTTTCACAGTATATCATAGACACCTTTCCATGTCAATCCACATAAATCTATCACATCATTTTTAATGAGCACAAAATAATGCATTTGCTATTATGAGAAAATCACACTTCAACAATTCATGATTCCAAATGCTTTTCAAAAAAAAAAAAAAAACCCTCTGATTAATAGTAAACAGTGTTTTCCCTACCAACTGATAGGGATGATTTTTAGGTAAAATGGGCACTGGTAACATAACACCTGGTTTTAACATGACACAGTAAGACGGGCTGCATTTTTTAAATGTATTTATATGTGAAACGACAGATAAGAATGTCAAACTGAAGACTTTTTATCTCAAAGTCACCTAAAGAAAATCAAAATGATGTGCTTGGGAAAGCAGAGCCTCCTGGAGGGGTTAGAGAACATGAGAAGGGGTTCTTGCATCCAAATGACACGCGTGACACACCACAAAGCACTGGATGCCACATCGCCTCATGCACTTTGAACATGCAGCCTCAACTCCCTGGTTCCTGTTCCAGCGCAGAAGGCACAGGACTAGCAGGAACAGTGCTCTTTTATTAAACCTCCTAAATAAGTGTCCGAAGGCCAGGTTCAGAACATGCACGATAAAGATTAACTGAGCAAGGTAAAAATGTTTTGAATATTATACTGAGGATCTTATGAATGACATGTACTGTTGCAGCTAAGCTTCGAGGAGGTCAATTGGTTTTTACTTCCCCATGATTCCACCTATGAAAAGTTATTTCAACATAAATAAACATACGAAGCCAAAAAACACAACCAATGGGTGCGAGCCAAGGATTCACGGTGGCAACAAAAACTGTCAGATTCTAAAAACAAGCTACAGCCTTCACTTTATCCGCTGGTGACATATTTTCAACCTCTATAAAAAGCAAGGATCTCCCTCATTAAAAATAAATAAACACAGTCTTCATTAATACAATCCCAGAGACGGGGAAAACTTTTTTAAATGTAATTAAATTTAGCTAAAAATAAACACAGGGCTCCTGGGGGTGCAAACGCAGCTGCATTACATAGTGGTTTGGAACCGTCTGGGTAGATTCATGAAATAAAACTTACCTCAGTATTTAGAAACTAGGTGGATAAAACTGAGCAGCCAGAGCAAAATAAATCTACAATTAACAAACCCAGGGTTGAAGCAGTAATTATATCATTCAGAATTCATCATTCTTTTAGAATAGCAGAGGAACATTTAACTGCCATTAAGGTTTTTTTTATTTCTAAGATTTCCCCATGGGTACATATGCGAACAATTACGTTAAGTAGCTCTTTCTTCTTAAATGGTGGCAGTGCGTCTTTGGGCCACCTTGCAACACTTTCTGTGCCTACTTGTATGTAATTTGTTCTGCAAAATTGAACTCCTACCAATTTTTGTGTAATCGCTCCCAAAGGCTCATATTAGTGCTGCTGCCCTTGGTCCCGGGAGCCTTTTTAGATCCAGGCTGTAATCCACCAGCTAAATGAAGCAACGTCTCTCTCAGGCTCTAAAAGACTTTGATATGGTGTTATGGGGGGACAGTTCCAAGCTGTGAGTTCTACTGCTCATTAATTAAAAATGAACGTCAAGATGCTCTTGGCAGCACAGGTGTCCCATACTTTCACCTCATGTACCACGATTCTCTGATTTCTGAATCTGAAAAATTCCTCTTCAGGCTCATTTAAGGAATAGGCTGTCTTTCCTTTTTGTCATCAGAGTCCTTGTTTCCACATAACTTGTTACTTTTTTCAGACAAAATCATCACAGCATGTTCATGCAGTTGTTCAAAATGTAGTCACTGGGCCCAAGTACTTCCCCTGTTACATTTCTTTCTGGGTTAGCAGGAAAGTATTACGATTAGAATCAAAAAAGTCATTAGTTTATGAGGAGTATTGGTTTAAAATACAGGTGTGCAATCAGAATCATAAGTTAGCTGGGGATGCACTGGAAACTGTTAGAACATGTGGTTGTTAATTTTAGAAAGAATAACACGGACTAGTTAAAACATAGTGCTCATATCATATTTCTGAAAAACTGAAAAACAGAAAGAGATCCAAGCAAATGTTTTTAAAGCAAATGATGACAATACTTCCAACATAATCCACAGGAGAGAAGTCTAGTTAAAGAATTTCATGAAATAAAATCCAATCTTTATTTTGAGCTAAAGAAATTTGAAGGTAAATGGAAAAAGGAAGAGAGATATTCTAGTGGGGATCTCTAAGAAAATTACAGAAAAAAATGATCACCGTAGGATGGGGAAGGGAGGCGAGGTAGTAGCTTGAAGAACAAAATGAAACAAAAAAGAAAACCAAACGAAAGGCCACAGAAATACTGTAGAAAAGATGTTCAATGAAGAGGCTGAACAAAAGGAGAGAATTAATTCCTAGCTATGTTATAAAGCTGCAGTTATCCAAAAAATCCGCCTACAGATGTAAATAAACAATTTGAAAGCACATCACCACGGTTTCTTAGAGATGTGAACTCAACCTCCTTTCCTGGCAGAGGATGACACAGCAGGATCACAACTTCAAGACTAGCGTGGGCAATCTAGCAATTTAGTAAGACCCCATCTCAAAATGGAAAAAAAAAAAAGCTAGAAAAGAGCTTAGGGGGTAGCTCAGTGCGATGGCCCTCGGTTCCCTCCCCGGCATCACAGAAAGTCAATAACTGATGCCAGGGCTGTAGGCCGGCTGCACCAGGTCACGCAAACACGGGAAGCACAGAAGTGGCATCTGAAACTCTGAAAGTAAAAGCACTCTCTCCAAGGGAGTCATTAGAGAAAATGTCGGCAGCAGGCAAGGCCAGCCTCAGAGAAAGCCACCATTAGCCAAAGTCTCAACAAGAAAGGGATATAAAATATACAAGAGGAGAAACCTAAGAAGGTGCAGCTGTGGAAGTCTGGGCTCCGCGCGCACAGTCGTAAAGACGTGGAGAACACTCATTACAAAGAAGATAAAGGCCAATCTGGGTTTGCGAGGAGTTACTAGGCAGGAAGCAAAGGACTTGTTAGAATTCACGCACTGTATTTTCACCCACTGAAATACTTGAGTTAACAATCATGATTATATCTCAACCTTAGAACAATTATTTTGGCTAAGGGTTTAAAGAAAATAATGAAGACATGGGGTTCAAGGCAAGGAGGTGATTCGGGGATCACCTCCAGTACAGAAGTGACGAGGAAGTGAACAGGAGAGAAACGCAGGGTCAACTGGGATGTCAGACCAATACAACTGAGTGATCGATCAGGAGGCATCCTGGAGGCCGGCTGGCAGCACACACCTGTAATGCCAGAACTCTGGGAGCCCGAGGCAAGAAGATGGCTAGCTCAGGCCTGTTTTGGGCAACTTAGCGACATGGGGACACTCTACCTAAAAATACAAAATTAGAAAAGAAGTCTGAAAACACAACTCAATGCTAAGATCCTGGGTTAGACTTAATCCCCAGTACCACACACACACACACACACACAAAAAAAAAAAAAAAAAAAAAAAAAAAAGAAATCAGAGGCCTCTTAAGCTTGTTTTCGGGCCTTTCTTAGGAATGAAAGATTTAGTGGCACAGCCTAGCAGAGAGAAGAAAGAGGAAAGACGAAATACCGGGTTCTGAAAGGTGGAGCGTGAAGGGCCATGGGACACTCAGGCCGGTAGCACTAAGATCCCGATGCAGGGGCTCCACGAAGGGCTCAAGCTCAGGGTGAAAGTGCACAGGGAACGTCCCTAGTGTGTCCAGCGCTGCCTCTCCAAAGTACCCACAGCCAGCTGCAGGGGCAGCCTCAATAGGACCCCATCGTCACCAGAAACGGTTCCTGTATTATGGGTACATGCCATCTTCTACGTTTCCAGTTAATCCAATGTCCTTGGGAAGAACTGCCACTTCCTTGGCCACGTCTAATGTCAAATTATGACCCCCTTAGGGCTAATGAATTTTAGAAATACAGAAATACATAGTAAATTAGAAAGTGAGGATGCAAATTTTACGAAGCACATCACTGATACTCCCCCAGGATGCAATAGCTCATAATACTATTGTAAAACCAGTGACTGTGTGCCAACCCCAGCTGCACAATTCAACATTCGTGTGACCTAAGATAACCTGTTTTCTTTCCCTACATCTTTATTTCTCTACCAGAAAAAGGAAGGCAATAAAAGGAGCAACTCAGTTACAGTCACACAACTTTTACCACTAATATTAAATAAACCCAAATATCAGTCTGATGCATATATGAAACTATTTTAATAGCCATATTGACTTTTTTCAAGAGGTGTATTTTTTCTAAATAACAAGTGTTTAGTGGAGTCCTTACAACCTTACTACCAAATAAGTCAGCAAAATATCAACAGTAACTAAATTGTTCCATTTTAGACAGGTGAGAGTTAGCGAGTGATCACTTACATAAGCCAAGTGACTTATATCTCTACAGGAGACAGTCACGATTTGGTTAAATAAACTTTTTAAATAGTTTATAAGACTTAATCTATTGCACTTACATTCCCTTTCTGAGTTACAACTACCACATGAATCTCAACTTTTGCTCAAATTTCTTCAGCGTGATTACGTCGGCAACCATCGTCTCTTTCCAGTATTTCCACATTTTTTCAGGTTCATATAAACAATACATATGGTGTAAAAATTAACTGCTGGGTTTGCCACGTGTGTGTGTCTTTCTCAATCCAATGACTTTATGCTTCTGTGATATATGTAAGCGGTTTTCCTGTCTTTTAAACCCACATGATCATTCCACCGCCTCTTTTCAAGGCCAGAGATGGTCTCCAAATCTGAGAAAGGAATCCTGCAGTAAATACAACAATTTCCACAGAAAGTGAATACATCTTGCAAGATACCACGCAATGTAAAAACAACACTCTGAAATCATTCTTCTGCTAGAGAAAACAACCAAACTTTGAAGTGTAGACATTTGCTAAGAAAATACTTCTCAACTGCATAGTAACTAATAAACAACTGTGGTATCACATGCTAAGGAAGATCATACATTCTACTAGACTGTAGAAGACAGGCAAATGGTGAAAAAAATTTTCATATCTAATCACTACGGCAAGTGGAACAAATACCTGGAGAGTTGATTCCAAATCTGATGTCAAAAAGAAATGTCTCTATTCTCAAGAATTTACTACGTCCAATGGTCTTGCCAAAACAAGATTCCTATCTTTTCATATGAAAAATTTTGAAAACACTCAAACATGCACACACACCTCAACTGTACTCTGAGGCACCATTTGCATGCTGTAAAGTGCACCCATCATAAATGTGTAGTTCCAGGCTTAGGTAGGTACAAACCCTGGATGGTCCTATCAAGCCAACTCATTTTTCACACTCCAACACATTGCTTTGTGTTGTTACCCAGTAGATAATTATCCCCCAAGAGTAACCCCTGTGAAGCACCATCAATGTCAGTTGGTTCTGCCTGCTTCTGGATTTCTTATATATATATATATATAAAAAAATTTTCTTCTCTGTTTTCTTTCTCTCAACAGTATGTCTGCGAGATTCATCTCTATTGGTCAATGAAGTCGTTTTTCATCGTTATATTGTATTGATGAATATGCCAACTCATGAATCCATTTCACAATCAACAGACATACTGTTGCCACAGACCAGGCCCCATGGACCCTCCTTCCCACCAGCCAATGTTCTCTCCACTTGCCATCTAACCAGCCTCGTGAGGACATATGCTCGCTCTTATCACCATTTACTCTTATCAGCGGTGCACAACTCATCAGTACGTTCTTTTAAATTAGGATGTCAGTAATTTTAACATACAGGATGAAGAGGAGAACATCCACAACTTCAAGTAACCATCAAATATAATATTGTGAACTGGAAGAATAGCACATCAGTTAGACTTCTTGCCTAATAAGCAGAAGGCCCTGGGTTTAACTCCTGAGGACCACATAAGCTGGTGTCATGGTTCATGCCTGTAATCCCAGCAAAACTCGGGAGGTGAGCTTGGACACCAGCCTGCGCTACATAGAGAGTTCAGGACCAGCTTGGGCTACAGAGTGAGACCCTGTCTAAAAATTACGTATATATATATATATATATATATATATATATATATATATATATATAGTATATATGTATGTCTGTATAATACATATATTCTTTGAAAGAAACTAAAATAGCCAGTTTCAGAAATGTTTTAGGTGGCATTTAATTCCTGTCATAATATATGCATTATTAAAGTGTTAGATTATATTTCATGGCCACGACATTGAAAATGCATACATACATACATTTCACGATTAAAATGAAATAAGGGCAAACTGGAATTTCTGGTCACTAAATAAAATAGTTCAGATATAAAGTAAATGTCCTGGTCATAAATGTATAGGTAGTCACGTTAAAAGAATGTAATAATTTAAATATGAATTAGCCACTGCTGTTTTATATAAAATTAAGGAGGAAAGTTGACATTTCATCATGACAGAAGCAGAAAATTCATTTTGTATGTATCTTTTTAACTTTTATTAATAAAAATGTTTAAGCCCCAGTTTTCTATAGTGAGAAAAGATATCACGGCTTTCATATGAGTCTAGGTCAAGTGAGACGAGGTTCATCCTACTTCCAAATAAAGGAAAGGAGCAGGCCTACGGATGCTGTGAACTGTGGATAAGGACCCGCAGCTGCCAGCGATGAACAACTTTAATTCTGGGCTAGTAATTTAGACTTTCTGAAATTTCCTTTCTTCTCTGCAATGTAGCAAATAAGTCCTACCTGGGGGAATACTTTGAGCCCTAAGTTAAGCGGCAATTCCAAAGACCAGGTAAACTTCCCAGTCCAATTATACATCAGTCACATGGAAAGTTTCAAAACTCGAAATGCTCACACCCTATCCCATGACCAATTTACTTAACCATCACCTCTGTCAGTGGGACCCAAAAGGCAGCACTTCTTGACACTTCCAGGCAATTCTAAATTTGTACACAAATTGTACAAATTTAGAAAGATGTATGCGAAGGTTTATAACAGAGAGCACAGGGCAGGAGAGGACTGGAGGTTAAATGGAATGGATGGCCAAGTTGGAGTGGCACTGAGCCCACAGGATGATGTGGCAGTCAGAGATTCAAGGGTGGAGACAGGGGAGGAACAGCCGGAAATGACTCCAAAGGTCAACCTCCTTCCGTCACACTCCCAGCTCGCACGGCCAGGGCTTTGCAGCATCAGGAGCATCTGCTTGGTCTGCATGCTCAATTCATCTTACATTTTTTCCTGTTCAGGTCTGACTTTCCCTGCAGGAAGAGCCTGCATTAGGCTACACAGTATTCTTTCATCAATGCAGATATGCAGAAATACAAGCTAAAAGGCTCTTTAAATTTCATCATAATAGAATTATTACAGTAATCTACCTTTGCAGAAGGCTATCAGCCTTCTCTTCAAAACATTCTGAAGATAGACTGTCACCACTGAATTCTTTTAAATATAGTTTTCCTGTTCTATAGTGATAAGCATTTTAAATGCATAAAATATAATTTGTGCAAAATGTCTCAAGTAAAACATTGCATCATTTAACTTTCTGCATCATCTTCAAGACGATAAACTTTAAAATTTACTCCTAACAGACATGGATGCTAATTAAATATTTTCAATAAATAAATCAAAAGATTCAAAGAAATGTCAAGAAAAGTCTATTCTTTCTAAATCAAGTAGTTAAACTGTGATGTGATGCTACTAAATATTTACAGGAACATTTTTCTTTTATTCTTTTTTCACTCTGGCATAACCGGCTTATGGTGATAATTGCAAATGTAGATGAATGTATCTATTTTCTGTTAATTTGATGAATGAAGGCATCCAATATTGATGGGTTAATTGAAAGTACTCATTATATTTTCGAGGGACTGAGATAATTGTCTGGATCTAACTTATACTTGGCTGCTTATCATAAGTGTAAATGAAGAGAAATTTCTTATAAGGAGTTCCTCCAAATTTCCATAAATATGAAAGATTCATAAACACACGAGATTAGGGTTAGAGGAGCACACAGAAGGAACTAAGAATTACAGAAGTGAAATCACAACCAAGTAGTCATAGAGCTGACGTCAGCATGCAAATGTCATGATTCCCACCTACTGAGTTACCAGTTTGCTTGCGCTCCATTATACCATGATATCTTTTTTCATAAGAGAAAAAAACAAAAAGCAAAGAGGCAAACACCTCAACGACTTTAGTGTGCTTTTTCAATGGTGTCAAAGAGTTGATTAAAGAAATTGACTAGTGTTTCTAAATAATTTGATTCAAGTGTATTGATCAAAAAATTATTTAAAATGCTTTCTAAAAATGCCTTGCTATTTAAAATATACTTCTTAAAAATACATGTATCAACAGGATTGACATCACTAAGGCTTGTCAGAAAGGAAGAAAGGCAGGATCCATCTCAAATCCAAATGGTATCTGCACTTTAACAGAATCTCTGAAAACTTGTATTTCTGCTCAAGTATAAAAAGCATTGTGACCAACACTAGCCCCATGGAGGGGAAAGAAGTCTTTAAATACATTTTGGCCAGAAGTCCTCAATGACCAAAGACATGACCTGTAAACTTTAAGAACATATTGTAGCTACTCTGAGGCTGGGTGAACACTGAGGTCTCTTTCCGTGGCATCACCTGGAATCTAGGCAAGTCCAACTGCTCTAAAGCGATACGGACCTTTAAACTCCGCATTAATATCAAAAGTGAGAAAGGCAATCTCTTATACTGTCACAACCGATCTGGTTGCAAATTATCTTACAGCAAAAACAGGCCCCAAAACATAAAAAGTTGCTTACACCTGGAGAAGTCAATAAGAAGAAAGTTTATAAAGGCAACTTATCCTTTCAGATGAATACAAGGTCTGCTAAAAGTTTTGACACAGAATTCCTACCAACATAGAATTGCCCTTCTATTTCACTTCACTTAAATTTTTGGACCAAAAAATTACTGGATGTTATTGAACAATTTCCTGCAACTATCTCTAGATAGCTGTTTTGTCTTGCTAACATGCTGATTGAATGACCTGATTTTCAAAGTGTGAACCAGATGGAACTCTTGGATTAAGACCAGTTGGGCTAGGACATATCATCTTTTATTGCTTCAACTTCCTAAAGTTTTGCTTATGGCTTTTCCAGGTATTTTTGTGACTCCTATTAGATTCCAACATTTCTTACCCAACTGTTCTTATCTTTTGAATTTTTAAACATCAAAGTAAGCAAAACCTCACAAGATAAAGTATATTCTATTTTTTATCACTTTTATAATAGCTATACATTTTAATTATACTTAGTACTTTGAGGTTTCCTTACATATTTTATGACTCTTTCGTTGGATTTTGCAATTGTACTTTTGAAGGGATTTGTTCATCTTCTATCTCTGTATTATTTATTCTCTAAGATACTTGTCATTGTGTCCATGTATCTTCTTAATACTATTTTTCTCAGTCTTTCCTCTTTTAACTTTGTGAAGCTGTTCCACTTTCCTGCCTTCCATTGAGCAGTATGAGGTCCTCTCAAGCAGCCAAGCACACGTCAGTGCACTAATCTTGGCCTTCCAGAACAGTAAAGCAAAATAAACTTTTCTTTGACAAGCACCCAGTCTCAGGTGACCAGCACTATACCTACACTAAAGGAAGGAATCATTTATAAGATGATCAGGCAGATTTTTCATCTGAACCACTGATGGCTAAGTGACTACTGTGCACTTATGTATAGAATACTAAAAGAAATCAAGAAAACTTTCAACAAAGAATCTGCTTATCCAGAAAAATTGGGTCTCAGAAGTAAAAAAGATATTACTACCTTCCCAGATAAGCAAACGCTGAGAAACTCTATCATGACTGAAACTGCCTTCTAAGGAATGCTCAAGGCCAGTCCTGGGAGACGAAAGAAAGCCAGATGATAACTACATACAAAAAATAAAGACTTTTATAAATGTTTTCTTATCTGTAAAGATAACAACCAGGCCAACTCTGAAAGCTTGTATTACTGTGACAAATAGCTTATTAATTCCATTCTCTGGACTTCTACAACTTAAGAAAACAATACATTTCTGAAAAGCAGTATTACTGTAAAAGCTATTATTTTAACTTTGATTTACAACTTCATGTTTTATATCTAATTTAAGATAGCAATCAAATATACATGAATTTTAGTTTATATTTTAGGGTTCAACATGCATGAAGATGCAATTTTTGACATTTACAACTGAAAAAAGTGAACACTAAGGTATATATGAGCAAATTTTGTATGTTGAAACTACTTTAGTATAAATTCAAATCAGAGCACTGTAACTTTAGAATATTACATGTGAACTCCATGGTGATGGATAATTGTGGAGTATACAGAAAAGAAGTTAAAGCAATAATCGTAATATTGCAATATAAAATATCCCCTAACCAAAGACAAAAATGCAGGAACTAAGGAACAAGGAAGCTACATTGTGTACACAAACAATACAGAAAACTGACGGGACTATTTTTTTTCCTTTTCAATAATTACTTTACATGAAAATAAGTTAATTTCTCTGTTCGAAAGCTGACGTCAGGAGAGCATGTCCAAATGACTTAAGTAATGCTGTCTCGCAGAAGAATCAGCCCCTGATGTCAGCAAGGGGCTGAAAAGCTACAGTCCACACAAGCAAGTAAGCAGAGAGGTCAGCGGCAAGTATTTTAATATCAAACCAAGCAAATATTAAGTTGAAAAGAACATTAGGCACAACCATGAAAAGAACAGTAGATATTAATATGAATTCCAATATAGCAAAAATACATAACTACCAACATTCACAATCTAACAAAAACCACCAAAAAGATAGAGCAAGAGCTGGCATTCTACCAAAACAGCAGAAGGCGCACCCCGACACAACCTGGGTCAGGAGGCAGAAGCCGTGAGCAAGGGGAGGAAGCCGACTAACCACCACACGCCGACCACTCGACCGAAGTCACAGCGGCAAACATTTACTTCTCAAGACGCATTCAAAACCCACCGGAAGAGCCCACACGCTAAGGCATATGTCCAGGCTCAAGAGAATTAAACAGGATGGCTGTCATACGACATTGCTATGACCAAAGTTAAGACAAAATTAGAAATCTTCTCTATTTTCCGCCTTCTCTTCTTCCACAGCTGAACTGGATATCTGTGGAGATGTATTTTTCTTTTTTCTCTTTTAAATTTCTCCATCTCATTTTCTCTTTGTGCTGCAATCTGGGTATTTATTTATTTATAGCAGGGTCTTCCTCTGTAGTCCAGACTAGTCTAGAGCTCACTCAAACACATGGAAATCCTCCTGCCTCAGCTTCCCAAGTGCTGACACGACAGGCATGCATCACCGCACCAGGCTTATGTGGTGCTGGAGAATCACACCCAGAGCTCTGAGCTTGCTAGGCCAGCAATCTAGCCCTGTTCTATTTCTCCAGCTCTGGGTAATTTCATGTATATCTTCTAGTATCCCAAATGTCTCCCCACCTCCAGCTTCCTTGAGGTGCCACATTTTTACATACTTAATATACACAACATTACACATTGATATATACTGATATACATTGTAAAATGATTATCATATTCAACTTAGTTAATGTATCAATTACCTAAGACAGTTCCCTTCTAACTGTTAATGGTAGCCATATCCAAGATCCACTCCTTTAGCAAAATCCAAGCATGCAGTAAGTTGGCCGTCCATGTCTGTGAATTCTGCTGTTAAATATTTTCACAAATAAATACCTAAACTGACCATCAACAAACTTCTCCCATGGACTTCCCTTAAACAGCACAGCATAACACCATTTTTATAGCATTTCCCCTGCATTAGCTAGCTATGTATTAAGAGCTTCATAGACATGATCTAAAGCCCACAAGTGAGACATACATAGGATTTACATAAATACCGTGCTGGGTTATAAAAGCAACTTTCGCATTTGTGGATTTTATTAAGTCTATGAGAAGCAGATGGTCCCGAAACCAATCACCCGTGGACGAGGCTGAGAAACAAGCTACATATTACAGTCACCACATTGGATTGTATCTCCAGAGCTTCATTCTACATAACTATAATTCTTTGATCCAAAGCACCCTACTTTTTAAAATTAAATCTAACTACTATCCAAAGTTCCAGTTTAATGGATCTATTTTAAAGAAATTACAATTATGATGATTTTTCATGTTTTGAAATTCAATTTTGTTCCATTTCAAATAGAAATGGCCAACATTTAGGGTGACAAAATCATCTGTCATACTCTCAACTACATCTTTTTATTCTTTTCTGCTTTAAGAGATTAATGTAAAGATGGTTACTTCATGTTCTAAAATAATTTTATTATGCATAGTTTCTGCAAATGTGATCTGCAGACATAAACCTTTTTTCATAGAGACCAATTTCTCTATGCATTTTTTGTTTTATTTGTATTTCAATTCATATCTTTCTGTGAGAGATTAGTGTGAGACTTATTAGTGTTATTTTAACTAATGTGATACATGAATTTAAACTTATTATATAGTTGAATTTTGCTAAAAGTGTCGACCTTGGGTCTTTCTACCACACACATACACATAAGGTAACTCTCTTGGGTAACTGATGTTAATTAGCTTGAGTACGATTATTATTTTACAATGTATACCTACATCAAAACTCAATGTTGTACATCTGAAATATGTAAAAATTTTGTATGTTACATTCTTGGGACACCAACTCTCCAAGGTAAATTGACATTGGAGTTTAGGTTTTGGAGACATACAGGTACTTTGAATGGTGAAACCTCAATATTTCTCAGTTGCACAGGAGGATCTGGAGTGGCGGTCTTGCCAGAACACAAGAAGGATTCTACACTTTTTTTTTTTTTTTTTTAATGAGTGCTTCTCAAAGTGTGGCCGCTTCCTATGTTAATTTCCCTACTTCAGTAGCATTTACCAAAGTTCTTTAGAAGCTACGTTACATTTTGCTTCACTAGAGCAAGAAAGAAGGCTCCCACGCGCAAGGCTTTTACAATATGGGCACTTTCTGAAACTCAACTACAGAAGTATCTTCTGAACAAGTAAGCCTTCCACCAATCCTCAGGAATCGTCCTACAGAGAATGACAGGTTGCACTTACGGAACCTGTTTATTAGAGCTGTGTCTTACACTGTGTCTTCTGCAGAGAAGCAGCTACTAGCACAAAAGAGCAGGCTTTAATATCCTCAAGAAAACACAGCTTTGTATGTCCACGTTGGATACTGGAATTCACCTAACACTAAATGCTGGAGGTGGACCTCAAGTGCTAAAATCTGAGTATTTCTGAAAGGGATAGATGTTTCCTACATGTCCAGGATTTTCTCATGTGTATCATAAATGACCCTGCAAAAAAAGCTCACCCCATGATCTCTCATCCATGTCTTTCTCCATGAGAAAGAACTCCAGAACTGAGATTAAGAAAGACACCGCCCATCACTCCACTGGGGAGTGTGTGTAGGGGCTCCCTGACTGAACAGACTCAATGGCTGGCACCAGAGCTCACTCAGTCTGTGAGTTCACCTCACTGGGAAGGACAAAGCAGACACTTGTAATGTTTCTCAGGAATGCTTTAAAATTTCCTTGAGGTTCTCTCAACTGGTTTGTCTGCTCGACCCTTCCGAAAGTGAGAAGAGAATGCAAAGAAAATACAGCTCTTTCCCCATAGAATTGGCCTGGGTGCTCTCCCATCACTCAAGGAACCTGACTGCTTGGACGAAGGACGTTCAGCACATGTGTCCTGCTCATTCCTTCTGACATCAGTGGAGAAGAACATGCTGGCTCGGAGAGCAGGAAAACTAGTCCATCTTCATTCCCTCTGAAGAAGGCAGAGAAAAGTATGAATGGAAAAGCATTTTTCACCTTTTCCTGTAATGACTATGAGTGACTGACGATGGCACACAGTGACTCCACTGACCGCGGGAACTGATCGCACATCTGCCTCCCTTCATCATCGCTCTTTGCCCCTCCCACCTGCTTCCGCTGCACGAGCGTTGTGTGAAAAGTTCCATCTACTCACGGGCAGATCATTCTACAAAAAGACAAGAAAGGCGAGGCGGAAGTTACAGAGCACCTGGCAAACACGGGCTGACCTCCTCGCCCCATAGAAAAGGTTTTCCCAGGAATGTGCAGATAAACCACTTCACTCTTTTTCCTCAGTTTATAAATAAAGGTAAGAGACCTGCTCTGGACATGTCTCCAGGAGGCACACGTCTGCTCCTGTTACACGGTGCTTGTTGTGGACAGTTTCGAGTTGCGCAGTTCAGCTTCCTGCACCTTCTGATGCCGTGTCCCAGTGTCAATAATCTTCACAATCGTGAAGAGGTAGTGAGCTGACTACGCGGCCTACTGAGCGTCCTGCTCTCTGTGTTTGATGTAGCTCCACTGTATCAAGAAGGTGAGCAAGCTATGACTGTACTATGTATGTCTGTGACCCATCTGATCCTTACCTGCTACCCCGGCAAGCAGAGCTGCTCCCAGGTAAGAGCACCAAAGGGCACTTCTGATTCTGCCCTTCTGGGATAGTATGAGGCAAAGGAAAATGCGTTAGGAAGGAATTGGCTTTTCAAACTTTACAGCAGCTAATCTAATTACTGATGGTTATTCAAAAGACTTTTGTAATGAAAACAGTCAAGTGAATGTGTTTCGATACACTTTTTTCCTCAGCAGCAGGATCAATGTGAATATTCAGAACAGAGGCAGCATCTCATCAATCAATACTTGATGACAAAAGACAGAAATTCACTGCGTGGTCCTAATAAACGACTAGCACAGCCTTCCCCAGAATAATGGGCAACTCAGTAAACGCATTGTAAGATGGGACACATGCGTCTCATTAGGAAACTCGCTGAAATCCTTGGAAGCAAATCCACGGGAGGGTTTTTTTTCCACGGACTAACGGAAGTGGAGCCCTACTAGAAACCTGCTCAGGAGAACAGGAAGTGCAGTGTACTACAAGGGCTGATTCTCCAACAACGATGGAAGTCACTTCTGAGACTTCCAGACCAAGTTGTGATTACAGGACTGCGGTATTCAGTGGAAGGATTCACAGGTGCAGGTGACTGTCTTACTCCATGGACTCAGAAGCGCCCTCTTCTCTTCACGTACAGAGAAGCGTGTCAGGATCTTAACTGGAAGAAATGTAAGTTCCTAATAGGGGAAGGCCCAGAGAAACCGTCGCTGATTGGCATTTGCCTTCGATCTGAGGAAAAAACAGGATGGTGGAGACAGAACTTCAAAAGTGACCTCCCAGTTTCTTGAAAGGATGTAAAGAACAGAAGGAATTTCTTCTGAGGATGACCACCCAGAAAGGCTTTCCAGCAGCAGACCCTGGGACACACAGGAAGCCTCACCATCCGGGTAGTTGTCATTCCAGGGCAGAAAGGAAGAAATGAGCCACCTCTAATGTGCGCATATGCATTTGAGCACTAGGTAAGTAGGCTGACAGATAGACAGACAGATCTAGACACATACATGAACACAGGAGGTGGCACATAAAAAAAAGAAAAGTTTGAAGGTGGCCAGGATAAAAATGCAAAGTCAACAAAAATCAAAAAAAGTAGAAGACAACGACAGTACTACACAGAAGGTCATGATTAGCCCACTGCTGTTATGAGTAAGCAGCCTGGAACGTCTCCTTATCTTCTGTTGAGAATTACTACACTGTAGCTCATACAGTGTATTTGTATTGTGGACAATATGGCTGACAATCAGAAAATAAAGAACATCACAGGAACTGAGGCATTTCATTTTTTTTTAAGCTTTGTAGCTTGTCCCCAACTGAAAATTAACACAATTCCTCTTTTGAAACAGGAATTGTGAGGCATCTGTAATTTTTAACCAAGCAAGCAATTAAGAATGAAAAGCCACAAAAAGAAAACCTAATCAAAACATCAAATATGTACAAATGCATGCAATAACAATGCTTATCTTACTTCAGAGGAAAAGTCTAGATCATAGATACACAGGTAAGACAAGAGGAAACCTGTACAGAGTTCTTAAGTCTTGGGTCCCCTTTACAAAGAGCCAGTTCACTAAATACTTCTTCTTTTCCATAGGTCACTTAATTTTTTTACTTTCACATAATAATTATACATATATATGGGATATAGTGTGGTATTTCAAAACATGTATATGAAGTAGAATCAAATCAGAGTAAATAGTCTTTCCATTTTCTTAAGCATTTATCAGTTATTGTGCTAGGAACCTTGACATTTCCCTCTTAGCTCTTCATGATATATAGGAATTGTTGAAAGCTATAGTCAATTTAATTTCTATCTCACAGCAGGCCATCATTCTACACTCTAATTCTATAATAGCCACTTTTTTTAGCATCTACCTGAGTAAAAAGACACAGTACTTGTCTGTGTTTTGCTTGTTTCACTTAATGTAACAATTTGCAGTTGCATCCTCATTGCCACAGTTACATGATTTCATAGCTTTCACCGTGGAAAGGTGTTTCTCGCTGTTCATACATAACATTTTCCTTCTCCGTTCATCTACTGAAGACCTTGACGGTTCCATATCATGGGCACTGTGAACAGTGCTGTAATAAACCTAAGAGTGCAGATCGAACAGTCAAAGCAATCCCGAACAAAGGTACAAAGAAGAATGCATCCTAATACCACTCAAAGCACACTGCAAAGCCACAGTAATCCAAACAGTACAGTGCAGGCACAAACACTGATACACGGATCAGTGGATCAGAACACAAGTCAATCCAGGCTTTTAAAGCCCAAAAACCCCAACCAAGGTGCCAAAAATATACGTGGGAGGACGGATAGTCTTTTCAATAAATGGTTCAGAGGATATTGGCATACAAAAAAAGAATAAAGCTAAACCTTTTTTCTCCCCTTATGAAAAAAAAGCAAGCCAAAAGGACCAAAGACCCAAATGTAAGGTGTGTAGTCCTGAAAAATGAAAAGGAGAAAACAGATAAACCCATGAAGATGGTGACATGGGAATCATCTGTCAGGTACAACCCCCACACAACAGGAAGCAAGCACAAACCAACAGGATGTTACCAAACTGAGAAACATTTGTACGACAAAAAGAAACCATCACCATAGTGAAGACAGAGGAGAAGATCAGGAAGAGATCTGCAAATCATTCATTTGATGAAAGGTTAATGTCCAGAACATACAGAGCAGTTATAAAACTCAATGGAGAGTAATATAATTTCATTTAAAATAGGCAAATATACACTCAGAAACCATGAAAATGGGTGAACTGAACAATGAAATTATTATAATGATACATCCCTAAATTGCACTTTGCTTACATATACAAATTGAAATTTATAGGTAATAAATTTGATAATAGATAATGAATAGTTTCTAGCAAAAAAACAAAAAAAATAGGTTCTTATGGGTACAAAATTAATTATTTCACCGAAAAAATGTTCTGAAGAAAATAGCATCAGGAATCTGAAATATTCACAATGATAAAGTCATTAATTATGGTTTTTAGAAACAAAAACAAGATAGCACAATATTAAAAGCATAAACACCTGGAAGAGTTGTTTGGAACCACAAGATAAATTTCTGTGTCAAAAGAAATAAGTAATTGAAGACACTGGGGTTTTTTTAGAGCATAAAATTTGCTAACACCAAAGTTTTAATTTTTTTGTGCTGAAGTACTTTTAATTTTTAGACTATAAGGCCTTAAAATTAATAAGCAAATATAATATTAATATCCATAATAACATCAACATCCAGT
Organism: Ctenodactylus gundi; assembly: GCA_004027205.1. Classification (NCBI taxonomy): domain Eukaryota; kingdom Metazoa; phylum Chordata; class Mammalia; order Rodentia; family Ctenodactylidae; genus Ctenodactylus; species Ctenodactylus gundi. The sequence continues at coordinate 94,528 of PVKB01002810.1, forward strand.
ACATTCATTTCCCAGCATGGCGTATCTAATAAGAAAAACAACTTTTCTTCACAAAACACAATCAACAAAAATAACTCGTTATATTCACAGTAAATTGGAAGCATTTTTGGGTACTGCCTGTCAGGAAACACAGAAAAAAGATCTCAACAACGGGGAATATTAGCAGCGTGGAGGAGTAGCACAAGGACCCAAGGAGCAGCACAGCGACCACCTGACACGTTTCTTCCTCGCCAGAGAGAAGAGGAGTGGATTGGCGACTGACACTCCTTCATCCCAAATCCCTTCATGTTAGAGTGGTGCGCTGGCACTGGGCTGTGTGGGAGAGATGAAGGAATTTATCCTTCCAATACTGGCACTGAAACTAAAGGGAAAGGTTCTGCTCAAAGTTCGGGAAGCCAACGTCTATCACCCTCATTCACCATTATCCATTCCCTTCTTACAAAATCTGTTTCGTTGTGCTTTTCAACATATAGCTTTCAAGTCCCTGTGTGCTTTTTCAAAGACTAGAACCTTTTGATTAATATGGCAGGTCCTTAGTGAATACATTTCACATGCTAAAAAATAAATTATAAAAAGCAAATCACATTTTTGAGCTTATTCAACTAGACGTTTCATCATCATAAGATTGCACTAATTTTCACAACATAATGTTTTCATTATCTTTTGCCTTAAATATTTCTTCTATGTATCTTACCCCAATCATGTGCACCTGTGCATGGGTGTGTGTACACGTGTGCACTGTGGGTGACGTGCTTGGGACTTTCACATGGAACTAATTCCACGATCCATTCATACTAAACTTGAGACAAAATCTCACCAAATTCCCAAGGCTCAGCTCTAACTTGCAATCTTCCTGCCTCGGCCTCCCAAATTGTTGGGATTATAGGCCTGTGCCATCAAGCCTGGCTCCCAAATCACTTCTCTTACATGCTACCCCAATAGATACTTTTTAAAAACATTCTAACCAACTAGTAATGAACACTTGATTCTTCTGTTTTTTTCATGCAAAAAATTTAAGCAACATTCTGGCTTAGAGAACTCTTAAATCCTCAAGTTCAATATTCCGGGTCAGAGAAGATCAAATAATTGTAATACAAGTTAAATAAGAATTTTATAGGAAGTAAGTCTCTTTACTTTTCATTAAAATTCTAAGTTCATAGCCTTCTCAGTTATACCAAAACTGAGGCAAGGACGTGTACTACCGTAATAAGAGGTATTCGTCACTGTGTACATGACAGGAGGTCAGTCCGTCCATGAGGGGACAGCAGACAGAAGGGTGGCACAGAGTCACTGCAGGTGGCTCCCGCATGGTGGAAAAGCCCAGTTTGGAATCACAGCAGTTACTGCTGCCACAAGCACAGAGCAGTTCACCACTCACAGCCATACTGGAAAAGCGGTTCCCACACACTGTCTGCACTAACACCGAAGTATAAAATCAACTGGGTCTCGAGGCACAGCCTAGTAATCCCAGCACTCTGGAAGGCTGAGGCAGGAGAATCACAAATTTCAAGTCCAGCTTGAGCAACTTACCAAATTCAGGAGAGCCTACCTCAAGCAAAAATAAAAACATGAGCTGGGGAGATAACTCAGCATCAGGTTCTTATGCTCAGCCCCAGTACTGCTATACATAAATTAATTAATTTTAAAAAAATAAAAGGATAAAATCAAGGAATCCCTCCACATTCACCGGCATATAGTTTTACAAGATGGCTTGTCAGGTTTTGGGTCACGCTCTCACTGCGAAGACCCAACAAGTTCATCACTTGTATACAAAATATTAAAACTGGAAAATATAAAATGTGCCTGCTCAAGATTCATTTTCCCTAATATTTGAAATAAAACCTATGCTATGACAAAAACCCTGCAAGCACTAAATTGAACATGCAGGGTGCCCCAAAGGGTCACTGCATATTGAAAAAAGAAGGAGTGAAACATTCTCTGACTTCGACTTCTGATTTCAGTTGGCTCAGAGTAGTAAGTGTACCTCAGAGATTTGCCTAGGTGTGCAGGAGCGCTTATACACAGTGCGGTTGCTAACACCGATGCCAGCCTCTGGTAACCACGGGCTCCTCATAGGTGACATGACTTCAGGAGGAAGCCTCGTGTCTTGGGGCATTTTTCCTGCAGAATCCATTAAACCGGACACTTCCAGATATATTCCTACAGCAAACAGCAACTGTTTTATAAGATGCAGACTCTCCTGAGGAAAATGACTTCACCGCAACAACAATGCCAGCTCCAGCTCTCAACTGCTGAACGTCCAGCCCACCATAACCGGGTGACCCACAGTTCAGCATGGTCTTCCTAACGGAATCGCAAGAGGAGACATTTATGAGCAGTGCAGATCGATTCTATAAATGAATTATCTCTGTTATTGATTAATATGTTTAAAAAGTTAAATCCATGGAAAAAATCCTCCTGAGTGGGAGAAAACAGAGCAAGGAAGGAGCTGGGGGGAAACACTACATAAAAAGTCATCACAGGTCAGTGTGGACACATGCCGCTGTTACCTGCTTCCCGAATCAGAAGCCTCTCGGCCCATGTACTCAGCCTCCTCACTGGGAAATCCAGAGAAATCCAGCAAAGCCCGCAGTGGATCTGAACACTGGGCCCTGGGTACTGACGCTCTCACACCACAGCTCATGTCTAATGTGCTCTTTTGGCTCCTCTAAGTACCACAAAAAGTTTGTCATCGAGAGACAGACAGAGTCAGAGACAGAGAGAGAGACAGAGAGAGAGAGAGAGAGAGAGAGAGAGAGAGAGAGAGAGAGAGAAGAGGAGAGGAGGGAGGGAGGGAGAGAAGGAGAGAAAGAGAGAGAGGGAACGGGACAGGGAGAGAAAGTGTGTGTGTGGAACCAGGGATTACATCCAAAACTTTTACAGTGAGCTATATTACCAGTTCAATTTAATTTTTTTTTCTTTTTCCCCATATATATATATGGTTTACAATGGAGTTGAGCATTTTGTGCACATACGTATCCTGCCAAGGACACAAGGGCTTACCCACTCTCTTTCTGTCCCTCCCCCCACCTTCCCCTCTCTCCCTTCTCCTCCACCCTACCCCCGTATTTCACTTTCTTTTTTTCCTTTAAGTTCCATAATAGTTGTGATCTGGGACTCTCATATCAGAGAGACCATTCGATAGCAGCACAACTAACCATAGCTAAACTATGGAAGTCACCAAAATACCCATCAACAGACCAGTGGATACAAACTGTGGTATTTATACACAGTGGAATACTATGCATCAATAAAGTCCAACAGCGTGGAGGCCTTTGCGGGCAAATGGAAGAAGCTTGAGAACATCATGCTTAGTGAAGTGAGTCAGAAGCAGACGGTGAAACATCATTTTAATTTTTGACTTCCCAGTCAGGGTCTCACTAAGCTGCTGAATTTCTCAGGCTGGGCTGGCACTTGTGATCCTCCTGCCTCGGTCTCCCAAGGTGCTGGGTTTGCTGTCCTGTGCCAGTGCACCTGGCCAGCTGGACATGGTTAAAGTATTAGGGCAGTAAAGGATACACCAGGGACACTGGACCGTTGCCTGTGTTTATAAAGATCTTTCGATTTCTCCCCTATAATACCACTCCTACTCGGGATCCAAAGTCTGATCTTTCATCCCTGTTTTACACACCAAGCCAAGTGCACAACTTCTTTTCTTATTCCATTTTGTTGGTGATTACGCAATTCTAGTCAGGTTTCAGGAATTACTGTAACAAGCAACCCTGCTTCTTTCTGATTCCACGTTGGCGACCGCAATGCTCCTTTTCCCTGGATTCTTCACAGTCAACTTTCTAACAGCTTAGTTCGTACGGGGATACGCCCGCTGTCCTCCAATGACATTGCCTTTCTTTAATCTTAGTACCTTGGTTTGGGATTTATTCATAGTTTTCCTTGGAAAACTATCATTACATTCAAATGGTTAGTCTGAAATTTGTTTCTTCTACCTCCTTTTGCATTAATTTTTTCAACAATTCGAGGATTCCCCCTTTTCTTTTCCTGGCAAGGGCTTTCCAGCCATTCAACCTGTTGAATTCACCCTCTTTTTCTCACATTCTGCCTCTTTCTGCCCTTATCACAGGAATCTCTCTCTCTCTCTCTCTCTCTCTCTCTCTCTCTCTCTCTCTCTCTCTCTCTCTCTCATTTTTCTCAGTAGAGATTTTGGAATTCAAAGACTTCACAGCTACATCTCTAGAGTCTTTAAGAAAAATTTCATTTGAGACAATGTTTCATTAAGTGAATATGCTGTCCACTCTGGACTTGAAATTGCAATCTTCCTGTCTCAGATTTTAAAGTACTGGACTACAAGTCAGTGCCACCCAAAACAGCTACCTCCTTTCTTCTTTTCACTGCTTATCTTACCTGCCATTTTCACTCCTGAATTCTCTCTCTCTCTCTCTCTCTCTCTCTCTCTCTCTCTCTCTCTCTGTGTGTGTGTGTGTGTGTGTGTGTGTGTGTGTGGTGTGTAAAGAGGTATCTATAACTCTATATAGAAGGGCAAGCTATAATCTAACATTTAATATGCTCAGTACTGCCATTCATTCAAAAGTGAATGTAGAATAACAACTTTGAGTCACTCTTCAAATAAAAACCTGAGGCTATAAAGAAAGCACAATCCAATTCTCTTAATCAATGTATGCACAATCACATGGAGGCTATAACTTGTGAAATAACTAACTCCACATGGCATTAGCTGTCACCAATAAGGAGACGGTGTGTGCCCTGGGACGGAAGTGGGGGGCGGGGATGAGGCAGAGAGACAGCATGTCAGTCTTCCTGTGCTGCTGTAACAGACGCTGCACCTGGGTGATGGGTCACTAATGGAAATGCATTTCTCACAGCTCTGAGGCTGGAGTCTGAGGCCCAGGCCCAGGCAGCCTCGAGGGCTGGGGTGGCTCACCCTGCCTTGCACAGGTGGCACCTCTCGCTGAGTCAAGGCAGAAGGGCATAACCCAGCTCCCTTGCAACCGACTCCATTAAATCATTACTCCCCTTAAAAGCAGGATTCTTTTATGACATTTTTCTTCAGCTTTTGACTATTTTTCTTTGTAGTGATGCTAAAAAACAAAACAAGGGCCTTGAGCGTGCTAGGTGAGCACCTTACCACTGAGTACACTGCCTGCCCTCTGCTTCCAGATCCCCTCCCTTAATAACTAACACAGGGGTAACAACGTGTCAACACATTCAATTGGCAACCACAAGAGTGGATAGCGGCCAGTGGGCTCTTGATATACAGACCCCAAGGAGTGAGAGAAAACACAGGAGAAACGGAGAGCGGACAGTAGGATCCGTACTGTCCAAGGCACAGGAGTGACTAGGTGCAGGGCGGCTGGAGAACAGGGAGGCGTACGATGAGACTGGAAGAGTCCACAGGAATCGCATCGCGAGACGCTTCTCCTGTGACCCTTACTAGGGAGATCACTGTGTGTGGGCTACAGATCTGGCAGGAGGAGATCTCCAGCAGAGGGGATATGCACGTATAAAGGTTAATTATGAGGGAGGGCTGAAACATGACTCAGAATTAATTGCAGTAATTAGCATAATTCAGCTGGAAAATAATGAGCATCCAGACCAACGCTGTGAGCGTGGTAAGGGGAGAAAAAGAAGTACAAGTGACTACTGGGGAAAGGGCATCAGCAGCAGGACAGTTTTCACAGCTAGTGCGGAGGTCAGGCCAGGTGACTTCTCAGACACAGGATCTGTCCACAGGTGGACGGCGGGCTTTACCAAGAGTGTACTCAGCCCATCAGGTAGCAGGGAAAATCCTACAGGCCACTATGAAATAATAATTTCCTACACCTTTACTCTGCTTTGACAGTGGGGAACGGTTTCAAAATGAAGTGCCCAAGCCCTGTGCATCTACAGCCACGGCAGCACCATGCAGGACACTCAGGAAAGATCACTCCCAGAGCTGCCTCAGAAAGCGGCAAGAACAGTGCAGTAAGCGTGTCTGAGCAAGAAATATTTCGAGAGGCATTCCTACCATGGTGTCTTTCGTTGTGTTTCTAACATTCACTGTCTCTGCTGATCTCATCCTAGCGTGTAGGCGTGCATGTGGGGGGGGGGGGGCACCTCCTGACATGATTCTTCTAAGACTAGATTTTAAAACCCTCGTCCTGAGCATGGTTCTAGAGCACAGAGACACAGAATATGATTCATCTATGACAAAGAGTAAAACTCCTTCCGGCAGCATCCGGGCTTTATTTCACATTACCTCTGCATTTCTGACAAAATGCCTACATTCAAGCTGACCTCCAATGTTTTCTGTAACTATTTTTGGTCTTGGTAAATGATTACTCATACGATTATAAGAAAAGCGATTTCCTCTCTAACAGCGCACACACTTCATTTTTACCGAAGAATTATAACCTTTAATTCAAGACTGAATAATAATATGCAACATTATGCCCAGACTCTGAAGTTGTCCTTTTTTGTGCTATAATAAAATATGAGCGTATTAGTCATTCAACTTTGCAAGAATGTGAACTTTCATTTCTATTTGGGACATGCCTCTATGCTTCCCTGAAGTTTCATAACTGTTATTAAATGCTGATCTACACACACACACACACACACACACACACACACACACACACACACGCATAGTGGTCCACTAACTGAACTTAGAAGCGTTTAAAGACTCATTCTGGACTTACACAAATTAAAATTCTTATTGTTTTTTACTAATGATACTATTCAGTGTCCTACAACCAACCACCACTGGAAGTTAAATTAATGCTTGAGAATATAAGACTAAGAAGACCAATCTTTAAAAAAAAATAAATAAAACATTTCGGAGTAAATTCAGCTGATTCTAGGTATTAGTCATTTACTGCTGCTAGGACAAAATATCCAGCACCACCAACTGATAGGAGAAGCCATTTCCCTGGGCTCAGACTCCAGTCCATGGTCGGCTGTACGCAAGGCAGAAACAATACAACAGGGGGGCTTGTGGAGGACGGCCCTTCCACAGATGGCAGCCAGGAAGCAGAGACACAGAGAAGCGGGGACCAAAACACACCCTTCCAGGTCACACCCGCCCAGTGGCCCGCCTCTAAGCCATCCCACTTCCAGCAGCACAGTAAGCTACTGACTCAATGGCTGGTGAGTCCACTGATGAGTAAAACACTTCCTGGTCTAGTCACCTCCAAAAACATGGAACTCTGGGAGAACATTTTAGATCTAAACTATAGTGCCCTGTTCATTTCTTAAGCCAAAAATGATGCAAGAAGTGTCACGTGAACAGGGACCTGAACACATGCTCATGCACATGGGCTACTTGCCGTGAGAAGACCATTCCACTGGAAGACAGGAACACATAGATCGATTGTGAATTCAAGCTGTATCCTAAGGCCAAACCCAAATTGCCTAAAGCAGAAAGATCACCTGCCTAGCTGGACCCAGCCTAGATCCAAACATCAGTATACCTAGGGCCATATCAGCAAAAACGGATGGTTCTTGTTTTAAACTTCTGAATTCGTGCTTGTTACGCATGAAGTGTTTAAAAGCAGACAAAGGATCGATTAGCCAACAGTCAGCTATGGCCAAACTCATAATCTTGGAGAAAACTATTACTCTCGATGATATTTTCCTCATTCCAGAAAAGATAAGTTATTTCATATACAATAACACCTATGCTTAATGGTTGTTCTGAAAATCAAATAAGGCAAATGCAAAATCCCTAACAAGGCTTCGAATACCAGATTTCACCAGAGCAGTTCACTGGCAGTTTGTCCTGGATCTGCTCCAGGATGACATGATTAAAGCACTCATTTTATCCAAAGATCTGCCTGTCTCCTTAACTGCCTTCTGGAATATAGCTGTGCAAGGTGGTCAGATTTGGTTAATTTATCCCTCCAGCTGATTTAGCTTCAGAGACACCTTAGAAAGCAAGGATAAGAAAGCCCACTGCAGGCTCCCGCGCTAAGCCAGAAAGAGCCCCCTCCTTCCATCCTTCCTTTTCTTCCTTCTGCTCTTCCTTTCATTCTCTCCCTCCCTCCCAACAGAGCAAGCTCCTTCAATGGACCGACAGGAGGCAAGCCAATGCTTGTACTGCCTTGGGCATTTAGCTGGGAATCAGCACTCCTCCCCACCCCACCACCCCCCTTTGCCTAAGGGAGTCTGATGACGAAACCCTTCCATTTTAATGCACTGTAAGCTCATTTGATGGGAGGGATCAAGTGAGAACAATAATTACTCCACTGAAGCATTTCATTAGGAACAGCAATTACTACGTCTCTTTTCCAAGGCTAAAGCTTCTCCCCAGGCCTGGTCCCACAGGCCTGTGACCTGTTAACGTTGCACAGGACCCTCACTTTTAAGGACCTTGCTCAGGCTAGGGCTCCTCTACAGCGTCACAACAGTTTTAAACAAGGGCCATCATAGTTCCATTTTGTAACAGGCCATGCAGCCCATGGAGCTGGACTCACACCTCTCCTTGCCTCCCTCCTCTCCTGTTCTCTTTTGCTAATTTACAGGATGGATGTGACGGTCACTGCTGAGGAAACAATGTTCCCGAAGAGTCCACCTTCTCATACTGTATAGGATGCCATTTGGCATCGTGGTTACTAGCAAAAACAAATTGTGTTTGCTTCCTGACACTGGACTTGGCTGGGTATGGGCCACAGTTTTCTAGCCAGACTCCCTCTGAGACCGTGCTCTCTGCCCAGTTTCCCATTTGAACTTCCACAAGCCACCACCTCATCACTCACCAAAGGTGACGCGTCATCCCTTCTAGGCTGGGCTGGAAACGCCTCCTTCCCCAACATGACCCTGCACCCTAAAGCACACTTCCTTTTCAGGTGCAGGTAATTTCTGTCTTACTAATGTTTATCTTCTGGACAGACCCATCAGGTTTGGTATAAGAATATAACCTTTTGCTAAAGTAAGTCTTTACAAGTATGTATACAATTATAAAAAGTTTTATGATGTTCTCTGCCCAATTCACTATTTTGTACACAGTAGCAGGCACTTGGCATGTTTTGGAAAACAGAGGAAAATCTCTTACTGTGTGAAATGCTGTAGGTTGGGTCAGAATGGTCACAAAAGATACAAAAGTCTTTGTGTTTAAAGACTTTACAGTCTATTTTTCATAGAGTTGACAACTGTCCTGTAATCTAATATTCAATACTTCTTACAATCTTGCAAAATAAATTTGAAGAACTTATTCATGTTATCGTCTGGTAAAGTCGTAAGTTTCACATAATCAACTCAAAACCTTTAGAGGCTGCATTCAGCAAAATGATTTGATGACACAGCCAAAATCATCTAGCCTGAGCAAAACTTCTTCGGAAGATGAGTACCATGACAATGAGAGACTGCTCTTCCGTGTCAAGAGGCTCTGCTTACGTAAATTCAGCCAACAACAAGCTAGAAACATCTGTAAGCAAATGCACCTGTACTGAGGTCATCATAGAAGACTCTCCTTTGTTATTATTTCCTAAAACCACAAAGTAACAACTACTGCCATCACATTTCCATTATATTTTGCATCATAAGCAGTCTAGACAGTTATTAAAGAGAAAGAGTTTCATGCAAAGGCTACACTATTTTATCTGAGGAACTTCAGAATTCTTGGGTCTTAAAACCAGCTACCCATAGTTGAGGGATGACTGCAATCATTTAAAAAAAAAAAAAAAAAAACTCTTTTTGCTTTTAATGAATGAAGGAGTTCCCTAAATGACCTCCTTTAAGTCACTAGTAAAAAAATCATGTTTACTATGAAAACTCAGTAAACCTCTAAAAACATACACCCTCTATCCAAATGCTTTTGTACCTTAAGCGGATACACGAAACAAGTGTGGCTTACCTTACGGTAGTTCTCTGGGAAGCTCCACACACATTAAACACATTATCGCTTTTATCCTTTTTTCCTTACACCATTCTCAAACATTCCATCCAACTGACAGCCTTTGCCTTTTTTCACAATTTTTCAAGGAGGAAAGTTTGCAATCACCATGAGCCCTGCCCTGGTCCAGTCTGGTGAACTGCCTTCTTTCCTTTGAAAGAAATTTTCTCAGTACAATCACTATTCAGTTTCCTAGAAGGAAATAAGTCTTTTTTGTTTGAACTCAGCACAGCATTTCAATATCTGTCTGATGAACTCTCTTTCCTTCATGAACACCTAGTGTTGCACTTCAGTGTTGCTGTGGTTTGGATCTGGAGTGTCCCCCAAAAGCCTCACAGATGTGGATATAGTGGGAAAACAGTGGACCTGTGTGTTACTGGGAGTTTGGGTCTGGTTATAAGGGGCAGATGCTTGGGGGTTTGACCTGAAGGGACTGTGTCAACTTGTTGAGTCTGGGGATGAGGGCAGTTTCCGAGGGCTGAGCTTTCAGCTGTATGTTGTTGACATGTGGGCCAGGAAGAGAGGAGGACACTCATCCTGGGTGTGGGGGACCCAACTAGCAGGTTGAACTAAGTAAACCAAGGACGAAAAAACATTGTTACAGCTTCTTCCTGGGAAAGTTCCAGCCTTGCCCAAGTCTCCAGACTCACGTGTCTTCTGTCCACAATGCTGTGTGCCGCTCTCCAGTCTCTGCCATTTGCTTTCACCACTGCTCAGTGTCCATGAACAGACTGTGTGTGACCTTCTGAAACTGCGACCTAAATCCATCTTTCCTCCCTTACATTGTGGATGTTGGGTATTTTGTCAAGTGAGACAAGTGCTGTACACAGATGACCACTTAAGCTCACGCTGCTTGTGACAATGAAGATCCTCACTTGTTTTTCCTCTTACTTCTGAAACTTTCAAACTTTTAGAGCTGCAAGTAGACTCAGAAATTAGCTATTTATTTGTAATCAACTTTACCTTTACATTTTGACACTTTTTTATATAACGAGGATATTTTTTCACTTCCCATGGTTAAGTGGCCATGAGCTTCATTACAGAGCCCTTTCCTAATCATGAAGCCTCAGGATTCTAAAGCGGCATCTAGAATACACTTAGGGTGGAAGTCACCTCCCTGGAGTCCCTTTTCCAAACCTCTTCACACTTTCTCATCAGTTACTCAAAATCTAATGAGGTATTCACACTCTTCTCCATTTTTAAGACTTGGATTCTGGTAAACATGTATCTTAAAATTTTCAGCACCTTCAGTACAAAGAATAGCAAAATGTGTGTCTGTCCTCTTTATGGAAAAAAGCCAGACTGAAAGGATTACTCATAAAAGACTGGGCAAATGTACCTTCTCTATCTGCTAATGCTTATTTAAGAAGAACACTTTTATTTAAAGGAATTCAGCATTTGAAAATTACTTGTTTTTCTTTTACTCAAACTTGAAACATAAAATATGTGTGCTTGGCCTCCCTTCTATTCCTGGCTGTGTTCCTGAGCTGCTGTAACAATGAGTCAGGTCTTTAAGTCCTTTTAAAACCTGAGGAAAAAAATAATCTTTTGATATTCATGCTTTGTCCTTAACAAACTGTTTTTTGGGGGGGGAGAAAAACTGTCTAGTTGATCTATTTTAAGATGAATCAGTTTCTCCACATTGGGGAAGGAAGAACACCTGAATTTAACTTTTAGAAGACCATGAGAATTTGTGAGTGATGTCCTGTCTCTCTCCAGAGGCTTCTCTTCATGTGGGACATCCAGATGCCACCCTGAACCAGAAAATGGCAACATACAGCGTGCAAGTAGGGCACACACACACACCCCCCAGTTCTCTAGAGCTACAGAACTGTGTGCCATCTGCTGACTCTGCCTTCACTTTGATGCGTCATCTCTAACCATCCCAGTGTCTGGGTCGGGAGCAAAACCGGGAGGAACGGAGAGGTTTCTCATCTCAGAATGGGAAGGGCTCTAGAGCTAATCCCCAAGTCACGGTCTGCTGCCTGCCTTCCCAGAGTCTCCTTGCAGACCTGGCTCGGGGGAGTTTCAGACTGACTTCTGCCAGGAGTTCAATGTGAAACCCACGTGTCTTGAGTACTGAGGCAGGTAGCAACACATCTGAGAGGAATGCTCCCCCGATTAAGGAATTCTATTAAAATATATACTGGTCCAATTGTCATGTGTGTGTGGGGAGGGGGGGTATGTGGTACTGGGGATCGAGTTTAGAGCCTTCACACTGAGCCACATCCCAGGCTGTTTTTGTATTTTGAAGTTTTGATTTTCAAAACAAGAGCTCACTAAGTCACTGAGTTTCCCAATTTGAGCTCAGACTTCCTCTTAAACACCTGCTTCAGCCTCCAAGAATTCTGGAGACATGAGTCGCAGGAGCCCATCCATCTTGACAGCACACACCACGGCAGCACAGGTCCCGCAGATCTAGACTACGGATGACAGGGAGGCAGGGTAGACTCTTGTGCAAAGACCCCGAAGGCCTAAGAACATGTCAGTAAAGGTAAGGGTGCTGACTCATTGTTTTATATTTTATTGCAACTGTCATATAGAAATCTCCTTGTATGTGTTTTGTGACTATAAGCAAATTGGTTGCAAGTACATTTGCTCTCTAAATTCTAAATAATTTAAATATGAGCAACAATCTAATATGCTGCTTAGATATGAAGTGGTTTTAGTTGACGCTACAATTGGACCTGGAGTGGTTCCCCAAAAGCTCAAGTATCTGAATGCTGTAAAATATTCACATGCTGTTGAAAGGTGAGGCCTGGTTGAAGGTGGCAGAACACTGGGGCCTGGCCTGGCAGGGGTGGGTCCCTGGGGAGGGCCTGGAAGAGTAGCTCTGAGCCTCTTCTCACACTTGACTTGCCTGTCTGCCATGCCAGGAGTAGCGCTTTCTTCACCATTTCCACCATTACTTGCTTCTCACAAACAGACTATGACCTCTGGACCTGTGATTCCAATAAATCTTTCCTCCCCTAAGTCACAGCTGTGGGGTAATCCTTCCCAACAAGAAGGGAGTAACTAAGACAACTCGGCAGTAAGGCTATTTTTAGCTACATATTTCATGAAATCTCAATCCAACTAAAGTATTTATGATAAAAATGTAGCATTTTGCCTAAGATGTATTATTACTATTATACAAATTGACCACCAAAATATTAAAGTGTAAGGATAGGAGAGTAAAGATTGTCAAAATATGTTATGTATTATGTACAGACTGCCAAAACCGTAACCCCATTAACCAGTACTTAAAAATAGTTTTTCTCATGAAAAATGAATGGTTAAATCTCACCAATGGCTAAAAAGAGAGCATAACTTCTATAAAAATTTAATTCCTCAAAATCAAAAACAAAGAAGTATCAACTGAACACATTAAACATGCTTACAATAAGACAAAGAATTTCATACACACCATTAATAATTTTAATCTATTTATAACAATTATATTGTATTGGTATGGGAAGTTAAATAAAATACATGAAGACTAATGTGTCTCAGTGCTTTTATGCCTCAGTGTAGTGACTCCACTATTTTACAGTACATGTGTGCTTTCTGTTTACGCTTCTCTAGTAAGCAGAGAAGCTGCAGACAATCGTAAAGTATTTGCTGTGCTGACTGCTAGATTCTCAATTTACACGATTTATGATGGTTCAAAAGTATAAAATTACTGTAAACAACTTAGTCTTCTCATGTAAACGAATAGTGTAATTCTAAAAATTCTTTTAACATTTTGAGATGTATTTAAATAGGCTATGTGTTTTCACAGAAACATCTGAATGACCAACATCTCTCCATTCCAGTAGCTCAATTTTGGTTTGTGCTTGCTTTGCTGACTCACGCGTGTGAGACTCTACAGGGTGCACAGTGTAAGGGTTTTTCATAAATCTCCAGTGCCACCTCAGAGGCAGCCGGTAACCACTTGAATTCTGTTGCGACAGTGTTGGGCAGCCCATGCCCCTGGGGGTACTCTTGCCACGGAGAAACAAAATTTTACTGATAAGGAACATCTGAAACATCATTTCACAAAAATTGATCAAAATTTTTTTCAAGATACATATTATGCTGCAATGTAATATTCAACTGGGGAAAAATAAGCAGCCGTAATTAAAAATATGGTACCAGAAAAAAGTCACATACCCTCCCCACCTAAAAGCCATCAATTAGGCTGAATTTAAGAACTGAACCAAAGGGAATCAACAGCTGTTCTTCTGCAATGGTGTCAAATGTGGGTCAAAAGAATTGTGTAACAGAATACCTGCTCTCTTGTAGATGACTCAGTAGGATCCTATTATAAAAGGGAAAAAAAGATCATACCATTATGAATTGTCCCCCACTGGGCAAAATAGGGTGGTACAGAAAGACACTGTATATTCCATGCTGAATTTACTTGGACAAAGGGACAGGTGTGAGAAGGGAGATACACTCAGGCAACGAGAGAGCTTTTAAAAGGTCTATAAAATTAAACAAACATGTTTGCAGAACTTGCAAACAACCAAACAGTAAGACACGGTCACATTAAAAGGGGGAAGCAATAAAATTCAAGTTGATAAAAGCTGGTCTGAAAACTCTACAATAAAGGATAGATAACACAAAATGTATGAGATATTAACATTCATCAGAGCTCGGACAACCATGGAAACATTTCCTAAATGACAGGAAGAGGTGAACGCAAGAAAATCGCCTCTGGAGTATTATTCAGTCAGAAAGGAGAACAGAATCGGCCAGGCCTGGTGGCCCAAAATGTGTGAGGTTAGACACTAAAAACAAATGTACACATTAGATTATGTAATAACGAGAAGCCAATAAGGAAACTGCAAAAGCACAGTTGCACTAGCTGTTCTAGCAATATAGGGAGACAGAAAGAGCCAGGACCACCGGCTATTCCAATTCCGGATACCAGGGACTCACTGAACGTATGCCAGGCACCGCCTACACACTTCGTAAGATTTGAGCATTTTGGTAGTTGCCAGTATGAGCCACTGACATGCTATCACCAAATTATATGAGACGGGCCTGGTGGCACAGGGCTGCTGTCCCAGGACCCGAAGAGTCAGGAGGATGCCATGTTTGAGCCCAGCCTGGGCAACTTAGCAACTTAGCAAGACCCCATGCCAAAATTTAAAAATAATAATAATTTTAAAAAGGGCTAGGTATGTAACTCAATCCTTGATCCCTTATGTCATAAAAACCACAAACAAGAATGAAGAGCAAAAGTATGTCACTTGCAGGACAATGATACGACTGGAGAACCTCAGGCTGAGGGAACAAGGCAGAGGTAGGGGGCGCAGGCATGACGCAGGGGAGGGGCGGGCGATCACAGGAGAGGGGATGCTGGTGGGGGAGGGAAGGAGGGAGCCAGAGGGGACGAGTGGGCAGCAGGAATGACCGAAGCGTGTTACGTGACCGCACGAGCACAGCAAAACCTACCCTGCCGTATCATGAATATGTACTGATTAAAAAGCTCCCTGCCGGAACAGACTCAAAGAAGCCCACTGTTGGCTTGCTATTTTAAAATCCACTGTGTGCGCAAACATCACTCACACTTTGAAAGTGCACCCATCTACTTAGTCTATGTTTCCTCTTAAATCCTTAGAGCTCACGAAGCTTTAAAAAAATAGTATTTTATGCTGTCTGTGGGTATTATTCACCTCCACTATTGTAGTGCAAAATAGCCAGTGAAAATTCATAATTGGAGCTTAGCTGTGCGCCAATAAAACTTTATTTACAAAACCAGAACATAGGGCTGATCTGTCACCAGGGCCACAGCTGTATAACTTCTGCTCCATTCCTTTCAACAACTGGTATTTCCAGCTTAATTCTATTTATGGCATTCGCCTGAAGCTCCCCCTTAAGCAGGCGATTGTAGCGGGCCAGCTGGGTTTTGCCTGCCGGGCCTCTAGTTCTTTTCTTCTCTTCAGGGCTCTGTGATGCTTCTTGGATGACTCCTCCAAGCCATTATATGTGCTTTCAGTAGCTATTAGAGTAGTGCCGAGAAAAAAAGGCAAGGCAACCCCACGTCCAAACCAGAATGCTGACAGCAGGGCTCTGTGAAACTTTCCAGAGACGATGTGAAATCTCCTTCTACTGGCCTAATGTTACTAGTTAAGCTAGTAACTCTACATGTCTAGAACAATATGAAGGAATTTATCTGAGAGTTAAGCCAACGTGCAATCAAGGGTATCATAGCTGCTTTAAGCCCCTGGATTCCCATGTCTGGAGATGGGGATGTTTCAAGGGCATGTATGCTATGAAACGCCTTCCATAGTCTACCTGAATTCAAGTGAGATTTCTGTCTTTCCTTGCAGAAAGCATAACCTAAAATGCACTGGAAATTATTATTATAGAGTAAGCCTTCTAGATCCTGGCTTTGGAACAGAAGCTACACAGGTCGGCCTCGGCTTCTCTGTCTATGTATCTATCTATCTGCTTGTCTATTTTTACATTTGGAGAATCAGGAGTTTAGTACAGGGTCCCTACAGCACTGACGTCCTCTGTGCCGGACTCTGCTGTTTATATGAACAGAAGGACAATGAGAGCATGTGGCGGTGCACCCCTCATCAAAGGCACCGCCGGGTCTCATTCCTCGTACTGGCAAAGTTCCTCACCCTGCCCTGCTCAAAAAAATTTCATCTTGCATCACACGATAGAAGACAAACAATACACATATGTAAGACAGAAGCAACACTATGTCCCATTTGGGGATTATTAATCCACATCTCCACAAATATTTGTCTGAAATATTGTATTTTATGCCCATATCATTAACCATGATGAATGAGTGGAGGTGACTTTTCTATTGACATTTTAGCTAATTATACATACTTCAAATGCAATCTCTTAGCTTCTAAATAAATTTTGGGATTAAGGTTAAATTGGGATAAAAATACCTAATCACATTAAGATCTGAAGTCTGGAAGTGATCCTCAAACTTAATTTCACATAGTATGCTACTCAAAGATATCCTCAAGCCTAGACCCAATTTATTCCCAAGCTAAACTTTCACCTTTTGAAGGTAGAGCTGTGTGCCCGTAGTCGCAGTGACTACAGAAGGCATCACAGTTTCTTCCATGTTCAAATAAGGCAGTATCAATTTCATTGAATTTATTTTCATTCAGATTTTTTGTTCACGTCTATGTTTACCTCATAAGGATCTGGAAGACAAGCGCCAGCATTCTGAATAAAAACAGCTGTACAACGCTCTTAAAGATAATAACAAATTTGCCAACTGTCCGTATACAGAAAGCATCCATGATTCTGATTTCGCAAATCAAAAATCTCTCACCTTGTTTTGATGTATGTCCTTCTCTGTCAGAAAAAGAAAAGAAAAGAAGAAAGGGACTGGGGAATGCGGCTCAGCTCAGTGGTAGACCACTTGACCAGTCAGCACGCACAAGGACCTGGGCTCAAATCCCAGTACCTCAAAAAAAAAAAAAAAAAAAAAAAAAAAAAAATTGAGCACCAAACCAAACAGCAAACAGAAATTAAGTACTATCTACACAACAAAATTCACCAGTACCTAAAATGTCCTCAAATTCAGTGGAAGGCACAAGTAATATAATAACGCTATCAAAATTGTGATATTGATATCACAATATCAAAATATTGTGCCAACAATATTTAAAGTTCCATGTCAGCTCTTACAAAATTCATACCCTGGTGTTTAACAACGCACCTCAGATATCTTCCATAACTCATCAAACACAAATCGCATTTCATTACCTTTTATGAAAATTAAGACATTTTATTCACTCATCATTTCCACAAATAAAGCAATTACCTCTTGGGCAACGTGCGTCATGGCATCAGATCGTAATCTGAAAGAACCTTGCGCGTTAGAGCACGAGGTAGTGGCTACATCTCAGCCCCTCTCACTCTCCGTGAACTGCATAGGACACAGCCTTTTAAAGGCCTCAATATTCTCAAATCTGATGCCAAATTTTGAAACTTGTCTTACCACTATGATATAGGAGGAGTAACCGCTCACTTTCCAAATACAGGTCTGAGGCAAGAGTGCACCAGATATTTCTACAGCATTCTGTTCTGGAAAATTCACAGTTCGGAGGCATTTAATTAGCGGCAGCCCACACACCTGAGCTCCCCGACCTCGGCGGCTTGCCTCGCCTTCCCGTAGCTGTGGTGGCAGGGAGGGGATGCTGCAACAAACAACCACCGGCTCACCTGTTCCTCTCAAAGGTAAGCAACCCCGTAACACAGCTCGCTGTCCTCGTGGCAAAGCGTGCAAAGCTCATTGCTGAGTAAACGGGACTCATGTTTTGGGATTTGGACTCAAAAGTATATTTTTGGTGACAAATTAATACAGTTTTGAAAACAAAACGAAAAAGCAAATAATTATGAAATTCTTTTTTTCACAGCTCTGGAAGATTGAGCCCAGCAGTATTTCACTAATGAGCTACACTCTTTCTTATTTTATTAATTTTTTTAATTGTGAATAGTATCTTGCTAATTTGCCCAGATGGGGCTCAAATTTGCAATTCGCCTAAGTCAGTTTTTATGAATGAATGCTAGGCTAACACATGTGAGCCACCCCATTCTAAACTGAAGCCACATTTCTCTATTTCCAGTGGTTTTCTGTGCACATCCCTGAGAAAGAAAAATGCCACAGCATGTCACATTGTGCCATGACCACCTGTTCTTTCCTCCAAGACCCTTCCTTTTCCAAAGCAAAAACAACTTGCATTACATTTTAACAGCAGCATGTTATTTCATGCCATAACTATACAAATGTCCATTGAAATACTTTCAATGTTTATGTTTCATGCAATGTTACAGATTTATAAGGATATCCCTCGTAAAGTATTTCAATTAACTTAAATGTATATAATTTAATATATACCTAGAACTGCTCCAAACACCTTAGCAATTTTGACAGATTCAGCTCTCCGAACAGCTCCAGGAGGAAGATGTGAGCCCATGTCATGCGTAATTGAGCAAACTGAGGCACACAGAGGTTAAGCCGCTCGAGGTCACTCAAGGCACGAAAGCTCCCGCTGCGTAACCCACGCACCCGACAGGGGATTCGTGTTCTGGCACACTATCCAGGAAGTCGTCTTAGACAGAAAGACTTGAAATTACTTGTTCTAAAATGAAAGATAACTTTTTCACTTTAATGACTGGTCTAACAGCAGAAAAATAAGGAAATCATTTTGAGAAACAACTTTATAGGTTTTCATGAGTTACTTCACCAACTGCTCTTAAGTCTTCGCTTTCAGTCTCACTTGAAGTCCTACTTCTGTGGGTTATTACATTTATAGTCTAGATTTCAACCTCTGCTTTGCATCTGTCAATCGATTAGAAAATAATATAGAGCCCAGATTGCCTTGCTGGCACAGTGCCGACAATACAAGAGGCCATTTGACCAGTCATTTCCTCCCTGGTTACTATTTTCATCTGAAAGAAAATGTTTGTTTCCCTATAAAACCTTTTTCTGTGGTTCCCATTTTCTTGTTACCTCGAAATTGCTGGTACTGATATCATTTTGCTTCCTTACTCTACTGTCTAGCTTATGTGACAATTGTTTCTAGTAATTGTTACAATTGTTATTCCAGGTTGTCCCAAAGGCCACTATACACACAGAACTATTAAAATATATGGTATAATGTAATATAAACATTTGTTTGCTCAGGATTAATTTGTCCTCATATCTCAAGTAAAACTTAGGCTACAAGAAAAATTATGCAAGTGTGAAATTCATTGCACAGGGTGTTCCAAAAGTCGTCAGGCATAGGAAATATTTACATTCAGTAGACCTGTATTCTAGGAAGGGCAAATTCAATTTTTGCATAATAAAACTCTAGACACATGTATAGTAAGGGTCTCTTTATAAATCACCTATGAATCTAGTGACCATCAAATAAAATAATGCTACCAGGAAGACAGCAGGTGTGAAGGCCAAGTCGTACCTTCGAAGTCCTCTGCCTTTCCTGGGCAGGAAGGACTGATGACAAGTTTTATATCAAGGCAGGGCCAGCACGACAAGGGAGGAAGCTGTTTCCCACTACGGTGACCCGAGCTGGAGCGCAGAGGAAGTGGCGGTGGGTCTCTCACGGCCAGCGACCGGACTAAATGCCTAGACAGTTGACTAGAGCTAAATAAGCTCCTGATGGAAAGATATTTTTAAAAGATAAAATAAACTTCTGTTTTCTGTCATTTAGATGGATTAGGAAGCCTCAACTAATGGAGACATGTTCCACATGCATTTAACGGAGACCTCCATTTTATCAGCTTATGAGACTTTTGTAACCAAGCAACTTCCGTTCACTTATGAGCATTTTTATATCACTCTACTACTTCCGGCCCATGTTTGCATCATATTTTTAAGCACCTCATTAGAAACTACCTATCATATTCTGTTAAAATGAATCCTATGGATAGATGGATCACTGCAAGAAAAAAATGCATATTTTTAACTCTGAACAGATGGTGCATTTATCTCTAGCAGTATTAAATTTAACAGTACTTTAGTGCTGGGGAATTATACAGACACCCTCAAAGGCACATTTTTTAAAAGTTAGACTAAAGTACTGTATAGTTTAACCTCAAAATCAAGAAAAAGGACCTAACAGGAGACAATTATACTCTATTTCTCTGCTACTATCATGTCTTTTAAATGAACACAAAAACTTACACTAAAACACATTGTTCTCTAATTAAGTTGTTCTTTTAAATAAACTCACTCTACAAGTGTTTCAAATTTTTTAGTTGATCATATTAAAAATCACATAAATTATTTATCTTCAGGGTTCAGTGTATCAACATAAGACGGTAAAAAGGAAAGAATGGCCAGGATTTCACACACAGGGAGCACGCTCAGGCAACAGAGGCGACACGCGGCCCGTTCCCACTGAGCTGCAACCTCTGCCCACTTTCATTTCTGAATTTGAGTTGGGGTTTTGCTAAACTGCTAAGTTTTCCAGGCTGGGTTCAAACTTGTGATCCTCCTGCCTCAGCCTACCATGGTGCTGGGGTACAGGCCTGCTCAACAATGCTTTTCTATCTCTTCTATCAGCCAGTGTAATTAGCTTCCTACTGTGGCTGTAGCAAATTACCGTAAGTCTGAGGCCTTAAAACAACCTACGTTTTGCAAACAGTTCTAGAGAACAAAAGTACAAATGGACTAAAAGTATCATGAGGAATTTATTCCTTCCCAGACGCCTAGTCTGGTCTGCCAGTGCTGGAGGCCGACACCCCCTAACTCTGCCCTCCGCTCCCTTCCAGCCAGGGACAGCGCAGGCTTCTTCCCAGCCACTGCCCTCTCCTTGCCTCAGGCCACACGGCTCAAGTCTCTCGCTGAGGATCACTGCTGAACTACAGTGTTCCCACCAGATGACCTAGGATGACTGCCTCCTCTAGAGATTGCACAGTAATCACATCTCCCAAGGTTCCTTCTGCAGCTTCAGGGATTAGGACATGGGCATCTTTGGGAGATGGATTTTCTGCTGACCCAATCAAATTAATGCCGTGCTATTTCGTCCCCTAGAAAAGCTTGCATCTACCACACCATCCACACTTACTTCTCCCCCCATTTTATTGATATGTATTAGTGTGAGATTTAAGGTTCACAATGAGTTTGAGCATTTTGGGCACCTACGTATCTTGTCAAGGTGACAGACCTTCCCACTCTTCTTTTGTCCCTCTCCTCCCCTCCCTCGATCCTCATTTACTTTAATGCTTACTATACTGATAACTCGGGATTGATTCCTCCTATATTACTTTTGTTTGGCTTTTAGGAAACTGAGAGGATAATTTTCCTTGTGTCTGTTCTCACGTAGTTTGAGGCTCAGCACCTCCTTTGAATTCCCCCGGGCCTGGGACTTACGTTAAGTTCCTATTTTCCTGTGAGCCCCGGGACCAACAGTAAGAATGCACCACTCAACCCTCCAGGGCTGCAGTCAGTGGCGCCAGCCATGCAGAACCAGGAGGTGCACACAAAACTTACACTAGCCCAAGAATCCTCCACCAAGCCAATAGGGCTTCTTCTCGGGCATCAATTACATCTGGGAGATCATGGCGCCCTGTGATTCTGGGGTCCAGAAGCTGGTTTACTGGGACACACGTCAAGCAGATGCAGAATCTGGAAACGCACTCTAGTTTTCTGGTTACTTGATTCATCACTGCCTCACACTAGACACCAAACAGGGTAGCAACAGGGACACAGCAAGTCAGAGAAAGGTGTTCAAAAAGCAGATAGGTAGACCCAGGCGACATCACGCAGGTGCACAGGAGCTGACCCGAGAGAGCATGAAGTTCTCTCTTAGAATTGCTTACAGGTAGGGATGCACCTCGGAGGCAGCTATTTTGGTGGCGCTGGGTTACCTACAAGGTTCAGAATGGGTAACGCATCTCTCCATATAAGCCCAGGGAACAAGCTGAAAGTGACGCTGTGAAAACCGTTTTGAGATAGAAGCTCACTGTAGCAAAATAAATAAATAAATAAAATAAAATAAAATCATATATATATATATATATATATATATATATATATACTTTTCTGCTATGATTTTAAACACAGTTTTAATAGGGGTAATATTTATACAATAATAACATTTAGGGGGAGAAAAAAAGAAAGAATGTCAAGAGTAGTGCTTTTACGAAAGGCAATAGTCAGGTAGATTAAAAATTGGCTTTTCCTCTTTAAAAAATGTTGTTATTTTAATGTTGTTGCTGGTCTTCCCTATACAAGTTAAAATTAATATTTTATATGCTACGGCTTTCATGCAAAGTTATTCAAAATAAAAAGTGAATTTTTAAATTTATCAGTTGTTTGATCAAAACATTAGTATGTATTACCACCTTAATAGTATTACTATAGAATGTACAAAATAAAAGAATTTAACTAAATGTTATCACTCATACCCATTTTGCCCCAAATATGCCCAACTAAGAATTGGATATCACAAAAAATTGAAAGTCATTAAATGTATAAGGATCATTTCTAAAACAGACAGCTTTACCTCTGAAATAAATAAAACTACTTCTTAAATATCAACTTTTTGGTCCTCTACTGGTATGCAGGCACTCGTATATTCTGAGGTTTTGATTAGAAATAGGTTGGGAACCCCGAGAACATGGAAATATGAGAAATCAATCTGTCATTTGATAATTACAGAGCAAAATCTTGAAGGGTAGAAATGATTGACTAAAGGACCATAATATTACACCAAAAAAGTATGTTCAAGTACTTTGGTGGATAAACAAGTGGTTATTTGGCAAATAAATCACCCAAACTTCAGCATCACCCACCCACATGCTGCCTGGCCAGACAGGAGGGACGGCAAAGGCTCGGCATATCCAGTAGGCTCACGCCAGCTTAGCCTATCATGAGTCATTCAACTCACTCAAGTGACTCTCCCGATTCTACGACACTCAAAAAGTTAGTTGAGCCGCAGCTTCAAGCCTTCTCTGTCCTTCATCATACAACTGAAAATATTTGCTGGTATTTTGTGTGACCTACATGTCACCCGGATTTCACATCTTGGAGATGATTCTATTAACATGACAACAAAAAAATCGCATTTCTGTGACTTAACAACTACACAACAACCACCATCCTTACTGGGATAACTCCAAGCAGAGATAGCCCAGGCCAGTGTTTCTGGGGGCTGAAGATTCAAAACAGAAAGGGTAACAGACAGCAAAGCCAAATTCAGTGAATATAAAAGTGAGAGTAGGAGACGTGTTAATAGAAAAAAAAATAAGATTTCATGGGTCAAGGGACAGGAGCGGTGAGGGTAACTGAAGTAATTCAGACTCTAATTACTTTCCAATAGTTCAGTCTTTACATAAATATGAGGGAAAATATAGGAAGAACTATTTACACAGCCTTTCCTGAGTTCAATTAATTCTACCAGAAGAAGCTAATTTACTTAAACACTGAAGTTTGATGAATTAAAGGCCAAGGTGTTCGAAGCCGGGGAATAAATTCATTACCCCCCAAAAGAAACATCACGTAATATAAAGTGAGTAGGTAAATTGAATACCCTTTATCGGTCATTTTCTATTAAATTAGATGAGAGAACAAATAATGCCATCAAGTGTGTGGGTTATGACCTCCAGAATGGTGATTACCTCAATGAGAACCTCAGTAAACAGGGAAAGGAAAGCTAAGCAAATTTTCAAGGAGACCTTGATACAGTTCAGAGAAATCTTAGCACAGATCAGAATAAGAAACAGGACTTTTAGGAAAGTTTTATTTTATTTCACTCGAATCAGACTTTGTATACCCAAATCAATGGAGGAGACACTAAACATACTGCTAATCATGATGTCCTATGCAGGCAGAACGCCATCATCACTCCAACAACCCAGGCAAGTGTTTAATCATCTTATGACAAAAATAACAGAATTTAGAAAATGTCTTATGATATTATAGTAAGATGCTCCTAGAATTTTTTCTGGAAACATTTAGGATGGCTGATTAAGTTTTTTAATGCATCAAACGGTATCCACAAAGAGGAGCTCAAAAACATCTATGACATTCTTCTACCTCTTTACGTCAATTCTGCAGAACAGTAGTAATTGGAAAGATGGACCTGCATGGCTTTCAGTTAACTTGTTTCCAAGAAAATCTCATTACTTCGGGCTTGATTCAGGTGACTGCACCCAAGCAAAGCGTGTTTGGAGACACTCTCCTTCTGGAATTAGGTCATCTCTGTCTCTCTTTCTCTTCCCCTCCCATATCTATTAAAATTCTAAAGTACAAACAACATTTGGCAATGTTTTCTTGCTCAGGGAAACTATCTTATACAAAACTTAGAACTGTCTGTGTCGTTATCTTTGTAAATACGCGTGACATCGTCATACTACCCAAGATGGCTAAAGTGCAGTCTCTTATACCTATCACATATATTTTAAACTTCTCTAATTCTATTAAGTACTTCTTGTTTTTAATTTTCTGTTATTCTAGCTTAAGTGTGTGTGTGTGTGCGTGTGTGTGTGTGATACCAGAAAAATCTCCAGAACATTTTCTAATTTTAGTATTTTTTTTTTAAATTTGAGACAGGTTTTGCTAAGTGAAAAAGTTGCCCAGGCTGGGCTCAAATTTGAAATGACCTCATTTCCCAGAATTCCAAATTTCAGGTCAGATCTTGAGGACTCTGCATTCACTTTTCTGAAAAATAATTCTTACTATATGAATCTGAGTTTTAAAACTTTTATTATTTTAAAAATGTTTATATGTACCTAATAGCACTGTCTTTAATGTCACCAAATATTTAAAAAATAATTTAAGGGGATTCAATTTGTCTTTTAAGTGTATCTGACATGCAAAGGGATTTTGCAAGCATCATGAAACATCAAGATGCTGAGAAATCTACTCTTTACCGTTATGATGGTTCATCTTGATTATCAACTGGACTGGACGCAGAGATGCCTTCCAATCAGTAAAGCACACTCCCAGCAGTGTCTTCAGAGGGTTTCCAAGGATGTGTAGCTCGTAGAACAGCTGAGAGGCAGAGACCCGCTCGGGCCATAGACAAACGATCCCATAGGCTTGCAACCCACATGGAAAGAAGGGTCAGGAAGTAGGCCAGCTTTTGGACACTCCATACGTTTGGTTTGTGCTGCCGCCTGTGGACAGACCTCAGATCTCAGCTTCATCGATGGCTCACCGCAGACTCGTGCCAGCAGCTCTCCTGGGACTTTCCAGTTCCTCAGCCTCAGGTGAGATCTGTAGCCTTGACCCCTCACGTTCTGGGGTTTCCAGCCTCTAGGACTGGGCAGCTACACGATCCTCCGGATGAGCACTATCCTGCCTCAGACCCTTTAAGTCAGTCAATTTATCTTATACATGTGACCTATGTCCCCGTCTCCAGGGAACCTTAACCAAAACCACACAAAATTGCTATTTTAAAATAAAGTATAAATAGTGAGATATGAATGTGAAAATTCTTTATACTTTGTAAAAATATAGAAAAATAGAAGACATTAGTAGACGTTATATGACTCTCTGCAGACACATTAGTGAACAGATACCATGCTCTATAAATTAGTTGTAAGGCATTACTAAAATGAGTACAACTTTAAAATCCCAGAACAAGTTTTGAAAGATAGAAAAATTACATTTAAAGTTTCAAATGGCAAATATTTAGAATAGAACAAATGTAGAATTATATTACCTAAATTCAAGTCTCATTCTTAATCAAGAAGCAAAATAGCGGTGAAAAGCTAGAAAACAAATAAAAAAACTAGAATAGATAAAACAAAAATGCCAAGACAATTCACTGGACAAAGGGAAGTGTTTTCAATAAATGGTAAGTTCATCCTCCTTTGGAAAACAAAAAACACAATAAAATGAAATAGAAACCTCTATTTCGTGACATGCACCAAAAAAATCAACTCAAGAATGATTATAGAGTTAAGTGAAAAACAAAAAAAAAAGAAAAATTTCTTGAAGAAAATGACCATATATTTGAGATTTGCGTTAGAGAAAGACTTTTAGGGCACCAAAAGTATTTATCCGAAAAGAAAAAAGAAAAATTCTGATAAAATACACCTCATCAAAATTAGAGAAGTCTGCATTAAGGTAGACTATTAACAATATGACTATAGAAAGGCTGGGTAAATATTTTCAATATATAACTGTGACAGATTTATGCAAAAGATATTTACAGAACTTCTCAAAATAAACTTTAAAATATCTGGAAATTCAATGAAACAATATTCGAAAAAGACTGAACACTTGACAAATTCATCATGATTTGTTCAAATATTTATTCATTAGGAAGTACAAATTTAAATGACACTGAGGTGATATTCACAATCGCTCAATAGCTAGAATGAAAAGAATGCTGGGTAGGGTAGTTCAGGCCTGCAAGGCTTGCACGCCTGGGGGCTGAGGCAGGAGGATTTTAGCAGATTCAAACTTTGCGTGGGCAACTTAGTGACTCAGGGAGACCTAGCTTCAAAATCAAAAACAGGCTGGGAAAGTATCATAATATGAAGGTCCTGGGTTAGATTTCAAGTAGGAAAAAAATAGCCGTGACAAATTTCTGAAAAGATATGGAAAAATATGATTTATATAGAGCAAAATTATGCAATCACCTTGGAGATCTGCTAAGTACTTTGTCTTCAAGTTAATGAACCCGTGACTCAACAATTCTATTCCTAGGTGTTTTCCCAAGAGAAATGAAATTGTATGCCACAAAAAAAGAAAACTAAATTTCTTTATGATGCCTCAAATTGTCCTAATTCATAACAGCTTACAACTGGAAGCACATTAAATGTCCATCTCCTTGAGAACAAAAGAACAGATTGCACTACATTTATGAGGAATATTATTACAGCAATGAAAACAAATGTACTCATGACGTGGAAAACCGGGGTGAATACCAAACTCAATACAGTGAGTGATGCCAGGCAAAAGTACACACAATTTTGCAATAGTGGTGGAATTCCCAAAATAAGCAAAATTAGTTTATCCTGTTAGAAATTTAAAGAAAATATATATTGAGAAGGGAAAGGGAAGACTGACTTTTGATTCAAAATGACATGAGAGAATTTCCCCAGTTTATGTAAAAGTTCTCTATCTTGTGTCAGGCATCAATTCGATGTGTAAACACGATTTTGAAAACACCTGAGCTAAGCACTAACTTTTTTGTGGATGTAGTACTCTTGCTATCTGTCTCAAAATGTTTCTACGATCATTTGTATTACTATAAATACACCAGCACTTTGCATTAATCAAAGAACCAACTTTGCACAATGACAGCAGTTGGACAAACTAGAGGTCATAAACACATCCTCACTTACATGAGCTGCCTGTACACACCACAGCTTCATACCTGTGTTTGAGTTACACACCTACACAGTCCATGCTCATATAAATATACACCAAAGTTAACTCAACGCAGAATATGTAGAAACCAATTTCCCAAAAGAGCAGTAATGTCAAAGGAACTCAGCTTTAATTATGAACAGGCTCTGTGAAGTGGCTTCCACTTTCATTTTTAAAATAGCAGACTTGAAGGCAAACAAAAGTATCTTACAGTTTACTACACACTTAGTATTATTCTAACAAATGAAAAATGGTGTTTAAATTACTGCAGTGCAGCCAAATGATTCTTCAATTCACTTTGCTTCAATTTCCTTCTGCAAGGCTCAGGGAATGACTAACCCATTTGAAATAACCCTGAATTGTTAAACTTTTAACTTCCTTCAAGCGAGTGCCTTCCTAAGATTACTGGAGTCCATCAAAATGTCCAACTCAAGCTACACTACATGTATGATTTCCTCCTGTTAAATATTTTATAGTGATGATTTGTACCCTTTGTATTGCCAAGTGACCCAAACATTGTGTTCCATAGAGCAGTTGCATATTCCAGTGAACGTTTTTAGACGGATGTACCAACACAAATAAGAGAAGAAATTAGGAAAGCTAACATGCTTTAGTTTCCTAGGCTCATATTCCAGTCTTCGCTTAAACTACTCAACTGTACAACCTTGGAAGAGTTCTTCATGCCATGACCTGTCCCAACTAATTAACTTAACCTATCATATCTTCAAAATTAAATAAGAAAACTGAAACTTCTCCATGTGGGTGGACTCTAGAGGTGATATTAGTGATAACATTTTAAATACTTCGAAAAATCACTCAAAGAGTAGAGAAGGCAAAATAGAAGAACCCCTTAGAAATAATCAAGAAATATTACTTCAAGTTGATATATGTCAGCTCCTAAAGACAAAAACTACTTTTGGCAATAATTTCTCTTAGATTTTTATCTTCCTTCATTAACAGGCCCTTTATTCAGTGGTCCCTTATTTTTTTCCATTGAAATTCTGCTTTATTATTGGAAAGTCATAATTTGAACAATATTGAGCATGGAGAAGGCAGCAATGACTTAAAAGCATACAGATCAAAAATTATACAATGATCAAAAAAATCTCAAGTGAATCTCAGACTTCAATACATCTAGGGGTACATGATTCAGGAACTCAAGAATTGTATTATGTCTGCATTATGTATGCAATTTTGATGATCTTCTTGCATATATATATATATATATATATATATATATATATATATATATATATAATCTGTGTGTGTCTGTGTCTGTTTCTGTGCCTAGTTCATGCATGAATTCCAAGTTCAAAAACACATTAGAGACAAGAGGTCTGGGGAAATAATAAGCATCATGTCTGCCCCTTTTTCAGAGGTTCACCCCTTTGCTAGCTGACCACTGCCCTCTTTCTACCCTGTCACTCACGTTGAGGCCTTTCTATGCCATTATGTGTAGATTCTATGAGACGGACACCCATCTCCAGTCAGTCGTTTGTGTTTGGTCCATTTCACTGAGCACTGTTGATTCAAGGTGGCCCCATTTTCATTCAAAAGCTTCATATCTGCCTTTTACAGTTGCATAGTATTCCATTGTATATAGGTACCACATCTTCTTTAGCCTTTCTTCTATGTATGGGCAGGTAGGTTGTCTCCAGGGCTTGGCAATTATGAATTGTGCTTCTATAACCATGTATATGAATGTGTCTGTTTGGCATGTTGATTTTCTTTCTTTTAGAAACATGCCCAATATAGCTATAGATGGATCACATGGAATTTCTATTTTCAGCTTTCTCATGAATCTCCAGGCTGCTTTCCATAATAGTTATACCAGCTTGCCTTCCCACCAGCAGTGGAGTAGAATTCGTTTTTTTCACAGCCTCACTAACAATTGTTGTTTTTTGAGTTCTTGATGTATTTGCAAATCTGACTTTTCAAATGTGTAAACAGTAAGACAAAAATATAAGCAATTTGATTCTGGTAGGCCTGGCAGGACAATCAGGCATGAGAATGAAATAATGCCTACCCAACTTAGGAAATAAGCCAACTTGCCAGTTGGCAGATAATATCGTTCATGGAAACCTAAGAACACTGCTAAATGTGACACAAGCACTAGTAAGTGGATTCAGTAAAGTTCCAGGAAACAAAGTCACCACCTCAATCCAGCACTGCCAAACAGCAATAGAGATTTGGCAGAGATGGATACCCAGAGAGCCACCATCTCATTAACAGCAGCTACAAAAATGTTTAAACTAACCAGTTTAACCAAAGAGGGGAAAGACCTTTAGGTAAATATTGTAAAACCTGGATGAAAGAAACAAAAAAGGACACAAAAATTGGAATGAGATCCTGTGTATACAGATTGAAGAATCATTTTCTCAAAAATAACTGCACAGTCATTCACAGATCTGATTCACAGATCTGATTCACAGATCCAATGATTCCTCTGCCCAAGTTCCAAGGTCATTACTCAACTAGAAAGAAAACATTCTAAAATTTATATAGAATCATAAAAGTATTTCACCAACCACTTCAACCCCACCCCCCGACACACAAGCAAAACAATGCACAAAAAAAGAAGAAAGGCAAAACACAGCCTTGGCCTTGCCTGACTTCAAATCATATTCTAAAGCTGTCATAGTCAAAACAGTACTTCACTGGCATAAAAAAGACACACAGACCAATTAATCAGAATAGGGAGCTTAGGAGTAAAATTATACATCTACAGCAAAATGAATTTCAACAAAGGAGCTATGACAATACAGTGGAGAAAAGACAGTCTTTTCAAGAAATGGCTGGGAAAGTTGAACGCAGAGTCAAGAATCACAATTTCTCACCAGTTACAAAAATCAGCTCAAGCTGGGTTCAAGTTTTAAATGTAAGATCTCAAACATTACTCAGATATTACTCACAGAAAACAGAAGAAACGCCTCTTCGGACAAGCTGCCGAAAGCACAAGAGACAAAAGCAAACACTGGGAGTGTGAGCGTGTCCAGCTGAAGCTACCGCGAAGTAAGGCAGGTTCCATGCGCACGACACGCCAAGAACTCCAAAACCTCAGGGCAGGAATAACCTGATTTAAAAACATGCAATAGGTCTGAGTAAACATTTCTCCAAAAAAGTACATAAAAAGATGCCTTACGTCAATAACCCTCAGGGAAATGTAAGTCAACAACAACAGCCAGGTATCACCTCACCCGCTATTTCCAGAATAAAGGTACCAAGTGCTTCCAGTGTGGGGGAAGACAGAACTTTTATACACCTTTGAAAAATGTAAGTTAGTAACCATACAGTACAGAGGCATCAAGAAAAAAAAAACCTTACAATTTCTTTAGGACTCACGGATCTCGCTGCAGCGCCTACATCCCGAAGGTCCGCGTCCCTGTGTTCTCTGCAACACTATGCACAACAGCCAGGAACCAGAAACAAGCTAAGAGTCTGTCAACTGATAAATGGATTAAGAAAATCTGGTACTTATACCTGATGGAGTAGTATTTTACCATTAAAAAGGAATTAAATCCAGCCATTTGCAGCAACACAGATAAAAGCGAAGCTCTCCGCACTGGGCAGAATAAGCAGAAATAAAAAGACACGCTCTGCACGACCTCACTTGTATGTGGAACCGAAAAACGTTCAGGCAAAAGAAGCTGAGGGTAAAATGACGGTCACCCGAGGCCAGAGGCCAGGCTGCTCTCCCCTAGTCAGCCTCCCCGCCCTCCCCAGCCACAAACATTTGGTGTTTCCTTACAGCCAGAACAGCCAACACTCCCTTTTTTTAGGGCTTTGGAAATACACAGTGCATCCTACTGTGCACAGAACACCAGAACATACAGTTACATAAAAACATCCTGAATGTTCAAACAGAAATTACAAATGTTTGAGGAAAGGAGATGTTGACCCTGCCTTGGATACTACATAACGTGTACACGTATAGAAACGGCACAATGTTCCCCATAAGTGTGCATATGTTTCATGCATCTTTTTAAGGCAGCGTCTCATGCTACAGTCCAGGCTGGAGTTGAGCTCACTATACAACCCAGACTGGCTTCATGTCAGGGAGATCCTCCTGCCTCTGCTTTCCAAGGGCTGAAGTCACAGGGGCATGCCACCACGCCCAGCTAAACTGTATGTGGTGCTGGAGAATCGAGCCCAAGGCCTTACACATGCCAGGCAAGTGTTCTAGCCAGTGAGTAATGCCCCCAGACTCCTATGCATCAATTTAAAAAAAAAAAAAACAGTAATCTGAAGAGGGCACTGTACAATCGACTCCACTTCCCAGAGCGTTAAACCAAATGATGTAGATTAGCCAAGGAACAAAAGGTCATGTACAATGAAAAACCACAAAATTTTGCTTAAGAAAATTAAAGAAAAGCCAGATACTGTGGCATGTGTCTGTAATCACAATTGCTCAGAAGGCTGAGGCAGGAAGAACACAACTTTGCATCTTGGAAATAGAAAAAGACTCTGTTTCCACATAAATAAAATAATGACAATAACAGGAATATAGGCGGGACTGAAGCTCAAGGGGGAGAGCTTGCCTAGCACACAAGTGTCCATGTGCTTCACCCCAGGGGGACTTGAACACATGACAATACCTGAGTGCTGCTGGGGAATGGAAGGCACCACAGCCACCGCAGCAAAGGCTACGAAAATCCCTCAAAGCATTAGAAACAGAGGCACCACAGGACCTTAGCACTCACCGTGGTACTGCCGAAGGAATCAGAAGCGGGTCTCAAAGAGACGCTTGCCAGCCCCCGTTTCTAACAGCACAAGTCATAACAGCTGAAACCTGGAGGGAACACCAGTGTCCACGGATGCATGAACAGATGTGAAAAAAAGTGGCACAGACACACAAACGGAAGTTGTTCAGGTTCAAAAAAGTCATTTTATCACACACTCCAACATCCATGAATCTTGAGGATGTTGTGCCAAATGCAATCAGCTGTCATGAAAAGGCTACTGCTGTAAACATGTATGATGTAACCAGAGAAGTCAAAATTACATGTAGAAAAGGTAAAGTGATGGATGCTGAGGGCTTAGACATGGACAAGAGAAGTTATTATTTCATGATTATAAAGCTTCAGTTTTACTAAATGAAAGCTGTTATAAAGACGCACAGTCCTGACACGTGCCTGCGTGATGAGGAGATTAGCACCACTGAACTGTGAACAAATCTTGGCTAAGACAGTAGACACTATGCTGTGTATTTTACTGTCATAAAAATTTCTGAAGTGAAAAGTCGTATATGATACAACCTCTGCTGTTTTAGACCTAAAATACACCCCCAAAGTCTCCGGTGTTTGGAAGGGGATGGGATCACAGCAACACTGTGCCCGTCAGTGGACCCAGCCACGGATGCACTCAGCTGCTGGATTTGTCGCTGGGATGCGGAGCCTGGCTGGGGCAGGTCCCTGGGTGGATTCTGGTACCCCCTCCTCCGCACTACCCCTGCTTCTGGGCTGCCACACTGTGAGCAGCTGTCCCCCACCCAGGCCCTTCCACCACGCCCTTTCTGCCTAGAGCCAGCCAACTAGGGACTGACCCCGCTACCAACCTGAGCCAAGATAAACCTCTTCCCTTTACATGATGGACAATAGGTACTTTGCTCCAGTGCTGGGAAAATGACTCGTACACAATCCATTTTATGGTCAAGCACATTACCCAAAAGTATTTATTTATTTAAGCACGTCTCTATCTAAAGGCAGCAGAAGTTCTCATTTTAAGTTTCCTCATGTGTCGGTCGACAGAGAAAGGGAAGTTTTCTTCTGTGAATACATACTTGCTGACGAGTTAGAAACAAATTTTGGAGACAACAGTGAGGACGTAATTGCCCTTTACCAGATCAAAGCAGAGCCATTTTCGAAAGTTCTTCCTTACCACACGGAAATAAGCAGCCGTCAGATTTTACTTCTCTGACATATACACAATCTTTCTCCTTCACGTGCCTTTCCTAGAAAGGAATGTCCTTTCTGAATTTTCAGGCTGGGTGTGGAAATCACATAATTCCTGGAGTCAACACAAGCGTATAAACTGGTGTGGAGCCACAGGGGCTTTTAAGAAAGGTGGACGGGTAACTGCCTAAAGGGCAACAAACAGCGGTTCGCCCTGACCACATGGTGTCGCTGCACAAAGGCCCTGCACGGAGCTATTTCCCAGGTCTGGCTCCTGGACAAACAGAGCTCCCAGGTGCTGGCTGCTCTCGTCTGCTGGGACCTTCTGCGTCAGCACCTGTGAGCACAGCCAGGGGAGGCGAAGGAGGAGGGGAGTGCGTCCGAAACTATTTTTTCCATTGAAATTCTGCTTTATGATTTGAAAGTTGTAGTTTAAATAATATTGCACATGGAGAAGGCAACAATGACTTAAAAACATACAAATCAAAAACTATACAATAACCAAAAAAATTCAAATGAATCTCAGACTTCAATAAACTGAGGGGACCTCTGGGAGGTGACAGTCAGGGAACCTGGCTATCAGCAAACAAAGGGCAACAAATCCTCCACCTGACCACGAACCCCCACCACCAAGAACTGTGATTCTGTACATATGTCAGAACATCACGCTTTTAAAACTATTCTCCCTATTGTCCTCCTTAGAGAACTACGAGTATTCCATCAGCATTTGATAATTTAAGCTAAAAAGTTAAATCTTCCTTTTAACGTGTTCATGAATTAAGACAGCTATGGCAACATCAGGCCATTTATTTACTCAACTTAGAGTTGGCCATGATGAAAATCCCTATTGCTTTTAAAACTGTATTTCTTGTGATGTGATCCGCAAATTAATGCATCAGAGCATCAAGTATCTAAGAGCTTATTAAGCAAATTAATGGGTCTTTCAAAGGAACATACATTCAAATCAGAAAAAGATTTATATGCCAGCAGAGTCCTACATGGCTACAGAAGCTCTACAAGAAAAAAAAAAAAAACACATATATCTTGAAGTGCTGGAGAAATAGTACAGCAGTTAAAATGCTGAATTAGGCATCACAAGAATCAGGGTTTGATTCGCAGCACCCCATGCCAGCTGGGCCTGTGGTCCAGGCCTGTAATCCCAGCACTCAGAAGGCTGAGGCAGGAGGACTGCTGTGAGTTCAAGGCCATCCTGACCTATATGGTGAGCTGAGGACCAGCCTGGACTACATAGCAAAACCCTCTCTCAGGAAAAGAAAAAAAAAAGAAAGGAAGAAAAAAGTATCGAGTGCCCACTGCTGGTCATGTTTGGAGCTAACATACAGTACACTGGCAATGCCCTGGGACATAACTTCTGTGCTTCCTGCCCTCCGAGAGCTTACGGTCCAGTGCTCACAGGACAGAAAAGGAATAAGCAACAGAAAGTGAGCACACATGTACATTTTAATGGTACTATATTTTTGTTAAGCAAAGGCTTTACTGGGAAACTCACAACAGGGGAAAGGAAAATAGAGCAAAGCATTTGCTAGCCAGAAGGGAACTGGGAAACGTGGCTTGCCCCAGTGGAGCTTCTGGGTTGTCCATGTGGCCAGCTGTCTAGGGGTTTTCACTGCCTTGACTGCCAACACTACAATGCCCCTGTCCGGCTTGGAGTAGCCACAGCGGTCATCGTCCCCATTCCCTAAAGGCAGTTAGTATCAAACACTCCAAGAGGGGACTGTGAGAGGAAGCAGTGGGGTTACAGGCACTCAGGGACATAGGGTCTCCCCCCAGAACGGAGAATTTACTGGAAGGCAGGATTATAGAAAGGGGAGCTGGCTGTAACTCATGATAGCCTATGGCTGACCACTCCCTAGAACTTAGTTAAAAGACAACAGAAAGATCCTTAGCGATAAGCAATTGAGAGTGGGCCACAGCAGCTGGTTTAAGGGTGGAGCGTCTAGCAACCACCTAGTAACCGACCGCTTAGCACGAGACAGCTCCTTACCCAGTTACACAATAAAATGGTAACTTTTAAAAGTATAAATTGACAGAGAATAAGGGCAGCGTTTATATGACGTGTTGTGTGTGTGTGTCCTGGAGTACAGACGACTTAGAGACGATGATCAGAGGAAGACTCTGAGGCTGTGCAGTGAAGCTGAGAAGTCAGCTGGGAGCACAAAGAAATGCATCGTCTAAAAAGAGACAGCTAGAAATAGAGAAATAGAAAAAATGCATATAGAAATAACAGATGGGCTATAGTTTCAAGAAAATAATGGAGACTTTCAAGGCCTCAAGAAAAGAACAAATATGAAATAAAGAGCCAAGGATAGATGCTGGCGTATGTCCCTGTTCAACAAATCCATCCATGACTACAGAGCACCAACCAACAGATTGCAGGAAAGAAAACTAGGCTGTTCTGACATTCCTGTGCCGGACGAGCCACCCCACATAAGGTTAAGGGCAACTATGGTGAACACAGAATGAAAAAGCAATGAGGAAAGCCCCGAGGAGGTAAAATGCGAAATAAAATTATGGAGGAAAATGCCATAGCAAGCAAGCTAGGTATACTGTATAGAGGAGGGAGCTTTGGTTAGCAAAATAAGCTAGCTCACAAATGACACAGTAAAAATTAGGCACATCGTTTCAAAATACAAAACCCATGAATCTAGCACTCCTTGAGGGAGGCTCGGGCTTGGAACTCTCCAGTGACGCTTTGGAAGCCTGTGGAGTAAGTATGCAGGCTACCTGGACAGGTTCCAAAGGAAACGGGTGAACAGACAGAAATGGCTTGTGAGAGCAGATTAAAGGAAAAACTTGTAGGATGTCAGCATGTCAGAAACCAAAGAAAAAATATCCTGGTTTACAAATATTTGAGATACGTAAATTTGAGGGAAAAAAAAATCTTTGTGCATGAGGTAGCACAATCAGTATGCTGAAAGGAGGGAAAGCGGCCTAGCAATGACAGTGCTTTTCCATAGGAACCCTTTAGACAAATGAGTCAAAAAACGGCTATAATGAAGCCCACCAGTCAGACCTATTAGGCTCCTAAGCAGACAGTAAGTATGCCAACCTTGAAATTCATAGAGGCCCATCTGCGCAGGGTAAAATAGGTCAGGGCACAACTGCAGAACTCTTCCAATTCCCCAGCTGTGCTTTAAATTTAGAAGAGAACCTTCTGGGGTACGAGCTTTTCTCTACACTCGTGCTCCAGTGCAAAAATTCCAAGGATTTGGATCTATAACCCCCAGTTCTGAGCACTGATAACCCACTCCATTCTCAGCCTTTCTCCCCGCCTGCCTGTGGGGAGAAGCACCCCTACGGGACGGGAGGTTAAAAGTGCTGTGCACACAAGGACACGAAGGGCCGATCTGAGGGAGATGTAGTAATCATTACCACAGAGGCTATAGGATAGGGACAGGGACAGGGAACAGTGCCTGGGGCTGGGCTACCGTGTACACCACAGGGCCACGAGGGGGACAAGCTCTCCCCCACCTCCCTGCTGACCCCGCAGCCTTCAGAACTGGATACTGTTTCTTGTCCCCACATAATCCCTAGACTTGAAGACGTGGTACTGTTCCCTCCTCTTCCCCAATGCCACTTCCATGACGCTCTCTCCTTCCACCCTAAAAACACTCCATTTTAATTTACGTCCCTATCTCTACTCCTTACCACCCCTACTTACTGCAATTATTACCGATTTCTTGACTATATTCCTCATTCCTCGAAGATTTCTGTTCCTGCTTCATGAACATCCTTTCCAGTGGTTCTCATTATCCAATATTTTTATCCCTGTGAGGCTTTAAACCCTACATGGTAGATTTTGTCCCACACCTAGCGAGTCAGGATCACAACTCCTCCCTTCCAAGTACCGTATTTCCTTGTCGACCCCCGCCGTCATTCCCACAGCCATACTTCCCGTACACACACCTGCTCAGGTCACAATGACAGCAGGAGGACTGCAATTCCTCCACTACCAAACCACTACATCCTACCTTTCTTATTTGCTCCTTTTCACAAGCCCAACCGACACTACCAGCCCCACCAACAACACTTCCGACCACGGATTCCAGGACCTTCTAAGAGTACTGCAGGTAACTGAGCACCAGGAACAGGACAAAGGAACTTCGAGAATTCCATTCATTTAGCATCTAACAGAATAACCATGAAAAAAAATACCATCCGGGCATATGAAAAACTGAGTGAAATCAATAGAGATAGTTCACAGAAGGCGATGACCTCCCAAATGGATAAGCAGAGGAATGGGGTGGGGAAGGGGGGAAGGAGAGCAGGGTCTGGAATTTGGAGGCGTGACCATGACTGGGCTTAGCGGAAGTAAAGGGTGAGAAAAACAAAATTCAAACAATTCTAATAAAATACGAAAAATTTAAAGTACTGGTAGCTGAGGAATTTCATGTGAGCAGAAAAACTAATGTATCCCATTGCCAGAAGTAACACAATAAGTAACAGAATACCAGAAAGTGTAAGGAGCCACAAGCTTACATGCTCACTTTTAAGAGGACAAGCTATTACGAAGAAGCGAGGTTCTGAAGTCACTGAGGGAGCCAAAGTTGTCACGGGGGCAGTAGTCCCTGGACAGCAGGAGGAGTCATGCGTGGATAGCAAGAAATAAAGCATTAACATTAGACTGAGAAGAAGTTGGGAATAATATTTGGAAAAGCAACTAGAGCAGCCTCCCCTTTTCATCCCAGGACTTCAAAATTGAAAAACAAAAACAAAAACAAAGAATGACTGAAAATGGCCTCACAGAAAGCAGCATCATATAAAGTAATGACAAATAAACTGTATTCGACATGTAGACTCAAGTTCAATCTGCCCTTTGACTTCCAGGTCACACATGTGCATGCGTGCGTGTTTTGATTTCTGGTTCTTGTCAAATTCGACTAAGAATACCTTCTCTGCTCGTGTTCCATAAAGCAGAGGTGGGGGACACTTATGAAATTTAATTATTATTTTCTGATTTTAGAGAAATAAACACAATTAAAAGTGTGAAATCAGACTCAACTCAAAAAACACCATGTAGATACTCTTATAATTTGAATGTGAAATGTTCCCAAAGGCCATGTGTTAATGAGTACCTGGTTGCCAGTTTATGGTGCCACAGGGGAAGGTGGTGTGACCTGGAAGAGGAGGGGCCTGGTGGGAGGAAGTAGGCCACTGGAGTTGTGTCCTTGAAGGTGATGCTGGAATTTCTGATCCTTCCTCTCTTGCACTCTCGGCTTTGTGGCTACCCAGAGATGGGCAGCTTTCTCCATCAGGGCTTCCCACCATGATACTCAAAACCACCACAGACCATAAAAGAATGGAGCCAGCCAACCATGGACTGACACCTCTACCGCTAAAACAAATCTTCCCTCCTTTAAGCTGATTTTCTGAGGTATGCTGGTGGAATTGTGGAAAGTTGACTAAGACAGATGCATAGAAAAAAGGTCAATGAGGGGAATCTCACATTTGATTTGTTAACATAGCTTGGGCCTATTTTTTTTTTTTTTAAGATAACATATTTTGGTCAAATAATAGTTTGAGTTAAGGAGAAAATAAAATTTTCTACTTGATGTGGTTTGAGACTATTGGTGCTTTTGCTTGGCTAATTTTCTTAAGGTTGCAGAGAAAGAAAATTAAATGGGAGTGGAATATAAGACAAATTAAATATCTTCATGAAGCTAGTAGACATTAAAACCTTGTTAACCTCAAAAAATTGCCTGGTACTATATTATGTAACTGAAAATTACTAAGAAAGCATGCCCCTACCTATGAGTGTGAATAGCAGAGAACAACGGAGG
Organism: Ctenodactylus gundi; assembly: GCA_004027205.1. Taxonomy (NCBI): domain Eukaryota; kingdom Metazoa; phylum Chordata; class Mammalia; order Rodentia; family Ctenodactylidae; genus Ctenodactylus; species Ctenodactylus gundi. The sequence goes on from PVKB01002810.1 coordinate 133,849, forward strand.
GGGGCTATGAAATCCTAGAAAACCAAATTACACCTGAAACTCCTGTTAAAATGAAATTGAATGGCACAACTGGTTTTTAAAAAGAAGTTTCAATGTTAAAATGTTCCTCCCCCTCCTTTCGGTATTCTTGCTTGTGATGTTTTCTGCAAGGTTCATTAACTCTTTTTGGCCAGAGCAGCATATAACTTTATTTATGAAAGTGGAAAAATAAAATCCATGGCGTATTACTAACTTAAATTTTAAATTACTATCCCAAGAAAACAAATATGATATATCTCTTCTGAATTCTTTTCTAGCTAGACAGTGGCTGGACATGATGTATTTTGTAGACAATGAAATCACCTAACAAGATACCAATATCTCTATGACACACGATGCGTTGCTGACTCAAGTGCAGGCTTATGCAGAAGCTCTGGTGGCAGGCTGCAGGAGCTAGACAGGACTCCCAAGCTACTAGGTGGCTATGTGGCCTTGGGAAGTTACTTAACATCTCTGAATCTCCATGATCTTGTCCAGTTATCAATAATGACAGTACCTGTCTCATGAGCTGTAAATGTTACACACAGCGAATAGTGAAACATACAATACTCCAGCATACGTGCTAGGCTTGCGTCCAAACTTACGATGCCACCAAAGTGTGCTACTTTATTTAACAAGACACTCATGCTGACATGGGTACAGTCCTCAAGTAAAAAGAAGTCACAGAAAGAAAGAGAAAGAGAGTCAGAGACAGAGATAGACATAAAACAAGCACTGATCATTATTTTTTTAAATCAAACATTTAGGGTTAGGAGATCCAGATGCAGGTGCCATTGCACCTGTGACCTGTGATCCAAACACTTTGAGAGGCTGAGGCAGGAGGATCTCAAGTTTGCATCCAATCCAGGCAACTTAGCGAACCAGTGAGAACTTGTCTCAAAATTAATAAAATAATAAATTCTGAGAGGCTGAGGACGTAGCTCAATTCCCTAGGCTCATTTCCCCATAAAGCTAACCAAAAATAAAAATAAGCAAGTTAGGCCAGTAGCAGAACTGTATCTAGCAAAAACGGATCAGCTAGATGTTGCTTTTATTTTAATCGAAGATCCGGAACACACTTAGAAAGCACAATACCCTGTCTGTCCTTTGCATTTTTATGGATGATGTCACAGAAGGGTTCAGAAACCCCTTCAAAGTGGTTCACTGAGCACCCCAGATGGCAGGAAGTGGTTACGTAAGAGAGTAGAAAACAAAGCTTCTAAATTTCCTGAAACTGCTGTTGACCTGCTCTCTACATAAAAACCATACTGGCGTCTACCAGGTCCAAGCACCGACTGAGGAGCAGCGGCGGAGGGGAATCGCTGAGTGAAGTTTGCTTTGGGCGTTGTGTTGTTTGGTTTGGTTTCTTCGGCCTCGCAGGAGTCTGAGCTCTGACTCCACAGGGGAAAGCACTGGGAAGAGTGACTTAGTGGTGTTTGCCTGTAGACGCCACCATCAGAATGTCAGCATTTACAGTACAGAAGTGATGCTTTACAACAAGCGAGGTACACAGGAAAAGACCACACACAACATTAGGGTTCTGTGAGTATTTTGAGAGGCAAATGTGAGGGACAGAGGTGCCCTAGATGTGAGAGGACACGGAGGATGTGTGCCCATGGGTGGGGGACTGCGATGTAGTACAGGGAAGCGCTTCCGTCTTACTTGGCAATAAAAATATTCTCCAGCATCCCCACTTGACTGTACTGGACCACAATGTTCAAGTGTCATGAGCTCACTTTACCCGAGCTGACCTCCTAATCTACAGTGTCAGGAAAACCCAAATGGTCATTCTGACCTCGGCTCAGAAAGAGACTTAGAGGATTATTTTGCGTTCAGAAAAGTAAACCACTTTGTCAGATATCAAGCATAAACCTTTGGGAGTGGAAGGCCTTAATCGACTACATTGTCATCGAACAGGAGACTACAACATTGGCCTCTCCGTTCAGGGACTATTAGGCCATATGAAATTATTTTAAGAGAGATCCATCACTTTGATACTGATCTGCTACAGAAAAGGGAAAAAGTAAAGCTAAGCCAATCCTCCTTCTCCATGGTAACGATCACAACCGGAAGTGCCTAAAAAGCCTTCGCCTAAGATCTTGCACTTAAATCCTCCACGCAATATGAAATCTCCCATTGCATAAATCTTACGTTGACATTATCACTGTAATAGTATATCTTTTAAAGACAACATAGTATTGAATTTTCTCTTCAGACATAACTAAATAATCACAAGTCACTGTATGTGAATGTCAAGGTCAATTTCTTTCCACACAACTAAGTTCAGCTGTTGTACAATACCTTTATTTCAATACGACAGAGAAAAATCAGTGAACATGTAGACCTGTACATATGTCTGTGCCCCTATATTCTGTTATGATGGGAAAATAAGGTTGCTAAATAAGTACATATTCACATCTCTAACTCTTCTGCCAATAAAAAATTTTTGAAGCTTAAACATTTTTGACGAACTCTTTCGTCAATTATGTGCACATTTCACTGCCTTGTACCCCCAGAAGCTGAGCATAACACAGCAAACTTCTCTCGAGACCACACAGCCCTGTCTGGCATTGCTAGAGGACTCCTGCACACACGTACTATCACCTTTAAGCCCTCACACACACTAAATGTCGCCAGCTGTTTGCCACACTGTGACATATGACATCATTTACATGCACTTCAAGAGTCACCGGTGTCTAACAGCTGGGACATTTTGTGGCTCTGATTAAGCCTGACCCATTTCCTCACATGCCTTCCATTTCCTACAAAAAATTTACAGAGAGCCCTGGACTCTGAATACTTTTACAGAACATAATCTGAGGCTAAATACAACTCTTGGAGGAGGTGGCCAGGAACTTCCAGTTCTCCAGGGGCTCAGCTCTGGGTCATGTGGATGAAGCAGTGGGGCCAATAACTTCTGGGCTACGGGGGACAGTTTTAGGCAGGAGGCTGGGAACAAATTGAGGCATAAAACCTTGAGTTGCTCCTTCATTCAGATCTCAATTTACTTTATGTTTTAAACCTCGGGATTGGCCAGGCAGGAGCTCTTCACTGTCACCCTCGTGGCCTTCCTTTCTGAGAAGAAAAACTGCAGATTTCACAGTGCTTTGCAGACTTGTAGCCTCTTAACCATGATAGAAAGCTATCTCGATTTGATAGCAGACATGGCGCCCCAGGTGCCACCTGGGACCTGCAGCGTGGTGGGTGGCGAGGGGCGAAGGCAAAAGGGAAAGATGGGGGGGTGGGCAGGAGGTGGACTTCAATATAGAAAGGATATAACCTGTGTCAAGCCTTTTAGCCTATGGGTGTGTAAACAGAAATCGCAAAGGACTCACAGCAGGGGATAATGGTGAATCTGTAATACAACTTCAAAAAGGTCTGTATCGGCAGATGTTACAACAACTTCTCCCTAAAAGTCAATTAAAAGATTTCAAATCACCAACAGATATTGATACACTCTACCTCTCCATCTCTACTGATAACTACCTGGCTCACACAGACAGGTTTTAACGTGTCATTTAATCTTTTGGCCACAGGACTTAACAGTATTTAGAAATTTGCAATCTCCAGGGAACATACCTTTTGCGATCACAAAAAGGAGCTACAGATGCCCACAATGTACAGCGCAGTGCCTATATTCATGTAAATCAACACAGCAGAACTCATATTAAGGAAATTTACAATATGTATGAAGAGTCAGCTTAAAATTTACCAGAAATTACAGTAAGTATCTCATGGCTGCATGTGAACTTCTTCGGAAGGCGCCCAGAAGGGCTTTGGAAAGTATCGGTCCAACCCAAGGTAGACTCGAGGAGCTGAGGTACAGCCATGCTGTCCCCAAGTTCAAATGCCATGGTACGAAAAGTAGGTCCTTAGGATGAGCCCTTTCTCAGGGTTGCACTTAATAAAAAAGAGTACTAACAGCAGTTTCACAGAAAGTGTAAAGTCATTCTATGAAGACTTACACGTTAACATTTACTTCTCTCTCTCTCTTCAAAGATCTCCACTGATTACCCTGACACCTGCTGGCCAGGGCACAGCAGATTCCAGCCTTTTCCTCTCAACGACTCTCTGGAATCAAAGACTTTTTAGAAGTATTCTCAGTGGCATATGAGGAGCAATTCACGTCTGTTAAGTACGTGCAGTGCTTGATTTCTTGCATTCTAACCTCTGAAATCACGAGAAACATTTCAATAACTGTTTCTCCTGATACGAGAGCAGGATTCAACCTTGCCTGCCAACCCATGGTAGCTTCGATTAACCAAAATATATAGTTTGAGAGTCACATGAGCTATGGCAAAAGAACATAAGAAAAGGATAGCTAGGCATATTCCTTAAAGCAGAGATAAGAATCAACTAAAAGGAATGTCTGTACTCACTTTCTACATTTTTCTCATAAGAGCGTCATTTTTCAAACCAAGCACTCAGCAAATAAGAGTAAACTGATTAGCAATGACAGAAGCCATACTACTAATTACAGATTTTCAAAATCTGCTATTGTTTTTCTTTTTCACTCAGTATCTCCTCATTAGGATTTACTTCCGGCTTGAACTGAGTCCCAAAGCCTGCACTGTGGTTTTGGCAAGGATACAATTAAACTACTACATCATAAATCATACGCAAAGAGCCTGCAGCTGCAAGCCTGATCAGTAAACAAAAACAGCAGGATCACTTTCTTTGGCTTCAGGAAACTCTCAAATAAGGTAGGTTTTCTTAAAACTTGTACCCACGTGATAACATATATACTCTATTCCATCAAAGTCTCCAAAAGATAACATATCTTACGAGTAAATTATCTAATAAAGAGAGGTTATCTTAACTAGCATCACAGAAATTAAGAGTCTAGAGTATTCATTTGGGTGCTAAAAACTGCCAAACCTATTCTGTAATAGTCTGGAGTAACCAGGCCCCCACGTCTGAGGCACGTATATTTTATTTTTATATGCTCATAATTTTGAAATAAGGGAAAACCACACGCATTTAGAAAGAAAAGCAAAATTTATTAAATACTGTATTAAAATACACTAGGCCCCGACGTTTGATAAAAATACAACAGAGTTCCAACATGAGAAAGTTCTCAGAAGTGCATTCCATTGCTTGTTCTGGAGATCTTCGGAACATCGGAAGTCCACTTTCACCATCGTGTTTCACTGTATTTTTCCCCAAACCATATACTTATGAAACAAAACATATTTCCGTTCTAAGGAAGCATTACACATTCCAGAATAAGAAGAGTTTTTCCCGTCCACCAAGAGGATGAAAGTTGGGCTGCGCCCTGGCAGGACAGACACAGCGGGACCCACGTTTCGCTTGCGTGTTGAGCTACTACAGCCACGTCCTTGTTTTTCCTTCCTTAGCATTTGGATTAACCATTTCAAGCTCTTTTAAAACGTTGTATCTTGAACCTAAAGTGTCCCCCATTTCTGACGTGTGACATTAGCGGTCGCGTAAACTAGGAAGTAAAGACACAATATGTAGGAAGAAAAGCCAGGAACCTCTAATTTCAGCATCACTCCCGCCACACCCAGCGGAGCAGCACAGAATCGGACGGGGTGGGACTGTTCAGGCATAAATTTATTGTTCCGTGCAATTCACCCTTAAAAAATATGACCACGGATTACACCGGAACATGCACATGCTCAGGACACGCCTAGGCACCGACTTGGGTCTCCAACCGCCGGCGCCGGGACAGACTGCACAAGAGATCACGTGCCCGGCGCCGCTGCACGCCTGTTATTGAATTTTCAGAGCGACCCATAATGATGAATAATTTAGGAGCTAATAAAATATTCAATCTGACTGATCCATGGGTTTAATTTGAAATAAAGACGACTAATAAAAGGAGTTACATATCCTTATCAAATCCCATCCATTAATGCGCATCACTGCAACCCACACAGAAAGAAAACGCTAATTCCTATAGGCCGGTAGATGCCCGAGACCCAGGGGAGGGGGAGGGCCGCGCGCGAAGCCCGGGCGTCTCCGGACGGGGCGACGCGGGGCGGCGTGGGCCGCGAGGGTGGCGCGTTCCTGGTGGGGGGGGGGGCGCGGGCGGGACAGGGAGGAGGAAGAGGAGGAGGACGACGACGAGGAGGAGGAGGAGGAGGAGGAAGGCCTGCGCCCTGCCTCTCCCCGCCCGCGGAGGGAGAAGCGGGGGGGAGAGGAGCACTGTCCCCGCAACTTGCGTTCCCCATCTCGGCGTCCCGGCCAGGCGACAGCAGACTGTCGCCGCCCTGGGACCTCCGGCAGGGAAAACAGTCGCCTCCCGAGTTCCAGCAGGGCACTTGGGGAAACCCACGATTGGCAGGCACCGACCCCCGCGCCCCGCGCCGGGAAAGCAGCCACGCCGGGGGGCGGGAGGGAGGCCGAGGCAGGGCGCGGCCACCGGCTGCTCTCCTGGCGGAGCCGAGCGGGGCCGCGGCCAGCCCGGTGTCATCCTGTGAACAGGACTCGCCTGGCGCGGTCCCGCGGGGCCGGTCTCCGCCGCCTGGGCGCCCACGCGTCCCCGTCTTCCTCCTCCCGGGCTCGGCTCTTCCAGACCGCGGCGCGCGCCCGGCGCTGCCCTGGAAGCTGTCTGCGGAGGATTCCGCCCCGCGGGTCCCTCCTCAGAAGGGGCGCTGGGGGCTCGCGCCCCCGACCCCTGCGCGGGAGGCTGGGACAGCAGAGTCGCAAGTTCCAGCCCAGGCTGGGCAACTCAGGGAGACGCAGGCTCAAAAAATACGGGCTGAGGGTGCAGCTCCGTGCCAAGGTCCTGGGCTTGACCAGTACCATAAAAAGGAGGGGACACAAAGTGGGGTGCAGAGCCCCGACTGCGCCCTATGTCCTTCCTCGGTGCCCACGCGGGGACTGCGCTAGCAAGCCCCGTCCCAGAGAGACCTGAAAGTCACCTGAACAACTCCCCAGCCGATTTCACGGAAGTCTGGTCTTTTTAAAGCCTATTTTATCCGTTTCCCTTTTTAATTTTCCCATGCAAGTCACGGGAATCTCCGCCACGGCAGCTCTTACAACTTTCGCGCTCTTCGCCCAGGTCACGAAGGTGGGCTCCGTGCACGCGTGGTTGTATACCAGCAAGTTCTGCCGGTGCGCGGAGCGCGGGGCAGAGCCCCGGCCCCGGGGTGACGGGGAGCCACCCTGCTGCAATCCGGGCGCGCGTCCGGAAGCGGTGGCTACGCACGCCGCGGGCTCAGGAGGCCGCCCTCCAGCTGGCCCGCGGCCGGGTCGGCTCGCAGAACGTCGTCCTCGCCCGGCGCGCCGGCTCCGCACCCCGAGGCGCTCCGCCCGCGGCGCCCCGGCCGCCTCTCCCGTCCGCTGGACGCCGCCCCGGCCGCGCTCGCCCCGGCCCCGGCGCCCCGGAAGCCCCGCCGGGCGTCCGCAGCGACCGGCGCCCGGACCCGGCAGCGCGGGGACGCGGGGCAATGCGGTGGCCGAGCCGCAGCGGCCAGGGTCCCCGGGAACGCCTTCTCCCGCCGGCGCCCGGCCGCGGGGTTTTCGGCTTGGCGGAGTCCCGAACGCCGCGCTCGGACTTGGGGACACTTTCCCCGGGCTCCCCGGCCGCCGCCCCCCGCGGCGCGCGCTGGAGACCCGCCCGGGGTGCGGCGTGGGCGACACCCCTCCCCGGGCCCCTCGGCCGGCAGCCCGCTCCGAGCCCCCTTACCTCTGCCGAAGTGGGGGCCGCCCAGGCAGAGCCCCAGCAGGAGCCACGCGGCCACCGGGCGCCGCATGATCGCGACCCTCGGGCGCGACCCCGGCGGGCCGGTTCGGGTCGCCTCGGAGCGCAGCAGCGGGCGGCGGCGCCGCGGGGCAGCGCGAGTCCCCGCCCGGCCGGGGTTCGGGCGACCGCCTCGTCACACGGCACCGTCTTCACCAGATTCGCGCGGAGGGCGCGCAGCGGCGGCCCCGGCGCGGGTCCCCTGCCCTGGGCCGGGCGGCTCGGGCTCCCGCGGGCGGGCGGGCGGGCGCGGGGACGGGGCTCGGAGAACAATGGTGCGGAGCCGGCGCGCGGCGAGCCGGGCGGGAGCGCACTGTGTACAAACAGAGGCGGCGGCGTGCGCGCCGGCCTCGCCCGCCCGCCCGCGCCCCGGGGGCGGCGCCTGCTCCTGGAGGGGGCGGGGCGGCAGGCCCCGCCCCGGCCGCACCTGCCCGCCCCGCCCCAGCTCCGCCCCGGCCGGCGCGCGCGGGCGACGCGGGGCGCCCGAGGAGCCCCCTGTCGGGGGATCGGGGTCGGCGGGTGCCGCGGAAACCGGTCTTCTCGCCCGCCTCCCTCAGCCTGCTCCGGAGAAAGAAGTTGAGAGGTTTTCTCCAAGTAGGTCTCAGGGTCGAGAACAGCGCGGCACGGGAGATCCTGCCGAGCGACGTGTCTCGGATTCCCGGGGCAGCGCGATGGAACCGCGGGCGAGCTGGCTCGTCCCGGCCGGCCGTGCGCGCCCCGGGGGAGCCCGCTGGCCGGGCAGGCGGGCTGGGCGCCTCGAGGCCCGGGCCAGGGCGCGGCCACCGCGGGCGTGCGCCCGGCGAGGCGGGGCGTGTGTTTCAAAGGAGACTCGCTGCGGGCCCGTGGGGGGCTCCGGGGGGAAAAGGCCGCGGTCGGGAGCGTCATTCCGGTGGACCACGTTTTTCGCCGCTGCTCATCAAACCTAGAATAAGGGGTCTGGGTGTTTTTTTTTTTTTTAATGTCATTTTGTTTGGGGATTTATTTATTTCATTTTGCAGTCGAAAGTGATTGGATTCAAAACGCGGCCCCTGGCTGAGGACTGCGCGTCCTGCTCTGGTTTCCGATGGAAGGATTGCTAGGTGCACACGGATTCAATCCGAATGAAACACGGCGCGGTTTATTTATTTATTTATTTTTCCCCGAAAGAGGGAGATAGGGAGGAAGATAAAAATTAAAAGAGTCATTCTCCAGGGCGAAAAAACTGGGGGAAAACACACACACACACACACACACACACACACACACTACACACACGACACACACACACACACACAGGGGAAAACACACACACACGACACACACACACACACACACACTACACACACGACACACACACACACAGGGGAAAACACACACACACACGACACACACACACACACACACACACACACACACACACACACACGGGGCAGTTGCTGTTTCCCTCTGACGGGGTAACCCGTCTTCCTCCCTTGGTCTCTGCTCTGCTTCTGGAATCTTCAGTTGAGATGGGGAGGAGGAGGAAGGATGGAAAAGTGATTCTGAAGGCCTCTGTGTGTGTGTGGGGGGGGGGGGGGGAGTTAAAAATCCTCTCGCCAAAACAACATCCTGGCAAAGAGCCACACTCCCCTGCAGAGCAAGGTTTGTTCAAGTCTCTTGACAGGTGGGAGGGCGAAATGCACTGGAGAGAAAAGCTCTCTGCCCAGGGAGGGGGCGGGACCGCACGCAGTCGCTGCCTACGTGGTTTTCTCCTTGACATCAGAGATTGGAAAAAAGGACAACACTGCTGCCCAGGTTGTAGCCGGGAGGTGTCACGCGTCCACTTCCAACTTCTGGCTCCTTGTTATTACATCATTCTTAAAGCGCGCTTCTGTTGTGCCTTGGCCGGTGCCCCTTAAAGCACATCTTCAACTTAAGAAACGGGATATCACTACTGGGGTCCTGAATCCTCGACTCCAAACTTAGATGGAAGTCTCTGTGAGTTGAACTAAGAGTTAAGAATTTAACCCATTCCTCCTTTCTTCTTTCTGATAATGTGTCATCTTAAATGTGGCAGGAAGTTAAATAATTCTGGCAGCAGTATAAATTATCAAATACTTATCTTTCTTTTAATTTAAAGGCAGGTTTAAAAAAAAAAAACCTCTAGTGGGCGTAAAACTACTTTAAGATGTGTATTCCATACCTAAATAATGGGGGTCATCAGTGAAAGGTCATTCTTCCTTGCCGGGACATGTTGGGAGTTGTTTCCTGCTCGAAATCTCCACTTTCCCAGCCTCATTTTCTCTCAGAAGCGGGCGAATCCTGTGAAGGCCGCAGCTGTGTGTCGACCCGCCGGTTCCTCCTTTCCTCACATGTCCCTAATGATGCTCTGCTGATTAGCCTTTCATCCTGAAGATTCCAGCCTCTGAGGCTCACTTACAAGAAAGGGCTCCTTTCTCCTCACTGGATTCAGATATAGACCCTTGCAGAAGGAGAAGAAATGCTAAAAGACCCCTGAATTGAATTTCAAAAGAAAGGAAGGAAGGAAGGAAGATAAGGTCAAAGGACAACATTTAAAGATGAATCTTTTTACCTCCAGTCAAGTGCCCAGGGTTCCTTGCTGATCACATGGGATCCAGGCCATGGTTTTATGACTTCCCCAAATAATGGGTTTAAAGTGCCCACTATGAATCTATACATCACTGAAAGACAGTGCTTCCCAAATTGTTTTCTGCAGGCCTTCTTCTTCCCGGTGATATTAATAGGTTTTGGGGAAGCAAAAAATAAAAATAAATATAAAAATAAAAAACAATGTCCCATTGCCAAATAATTTAGGGAAGTATCACACAATAAAGCTGCTTCTAGGAGATTCATGGCAAATGTTAGCACAGTAGATGCTAAAGGTCCTGTGGTTAAGAAACTTTTTCCAGAATTATCTCATCAGCGTTTTGAAAACCTCAGTCTCTCTATCTGTCTGGAGCTGCTCTCTCACTCACACATACTCTCTCTCTCTCTCTCAACCCCTCCCCCGCTCAGTTATGACAAGCCTTTTCTCAGAAAACCTGTTCACATATTACAGCTCAAGTGCTACCAGGCAAACAACTTGGCAACAAACACTACAAAATGGAACAAATAAGAAAATCAGAAAGGCGACCCCAGGAAGAGTGGGGGTGACTTTCCCAACCCTTGGATGCAGTACTCAACACGAGGACACCCAAAGCCTATGGGGGGCTATTTTTGCTCCCAGTGCCAGACTTCTCAGTCCCTGCATAGTGCACTGGACCGGAGGTTAAAAGGGCACAGCAGGAGGGCCTGGCAGCGGACAGCTGCCTGCCCCACCCCAGCAGAGGCCATGGACCGCAGTGAGAAGGGGGAAACCGGTGACTCACCCCTTCTTACTAGGCCCTGCCTCTGAACCTGAGGCTTGGGTGGACATTTTAGATCTGAACCATAACAAACATTTTACTGCAAATTAAATATTTCTCTTCCCATGAAATCCATATCTTGAAGTAAGTCTAAATCCCCAAGATGAGGCTACTCAGGGTGATGTATTGGGGGAAGAAATTAGGCCAGGAGGAAAGAGCAAACATTCTCATCTAATAGGAGCTTGGTCCCTGGAACATGTGCAGACTTAACTTTTGGCTCTGGGCACAGCTGGATGGGAGCACTGTCCCTATCCCACTCACTCCTTTACCTCAATTACATTGTTTATTTCCAAGTATCCATAGTCTTATATGTAAAAATGGGATGGCAATGATATAAAATTCGTCATGGTACTTTATGGAGTGCCCAAGTAGGCCTATCCCCAGAATGGGGCCACAGTGATATCAGCAGAACCATTGGATTTCTGACCTACAGAACTGTGAGGTAATATATCAGAGTTTTAAATTGTGACCTTTGCAGTAATTGGTTTTGAAGTCATCAGGAACAAAAGTAGTATTCCCTTTGACTATACTGTTTTCGGGAGAAGAGATAAGGTGTGGACAGGCGGGTGAGTGTCATGTTGTTTTTAGTGTTGGAAACATATTTGATTCTAAATCTGATCACTGCCACCTGTTATAGGAATTCTCTAAACTACTGTACATTTTTACAGATATTGAGATTCTGCCCCATACCCCAAAATAACTTTATGAGATAAATAAATATTATTATTTCCATTGAACAGCTGAGGACAAATAAGGATCAAAGCACCAAAGTATTTTACCAAGATGAAGGTGCCCGTGGTGGTGGAAGCCATGAGCTGAGCCGGGGAGTGGCTCCAGGGGTTCTCGTCATTGTCACTGGGCTCTGTGGCCTGTTTGGACAGGATCTAACTTATTTTACTCATTTATATTTTCAATTTCAAAAGCCATAATTGCAACTGCCATTGGTTAGTACAATTGATTAGTACAATCTGCTTTCTTTCTGAAGGTCTTGGTTTATTATTTTAGGATGGATGTTGCTTTAAGTTTTAAGCATATTTTTTAAGTTCTCCAAAATATTTATGGAACTCCTAACACTCGTAGTCCCTGCTCCCACAAGCAGCAAGCTAGCTCTCTCTTCCACGCCTGTGCTCTGTTCCTGCTGTCATCTCCATCTGACAGGCTCTCTGTGAGCCGAATTCCCACTGTCCATTAAGACCTCCTCAAATTATCCCAGCACCGCCGACCCAGCATTGCCGAGAATTACCAATGCTTGTTACATACCAGGCTTATCTCTCAAAAGAATTCTTGCTATTAGAAAACCACACGCCTTAAACATAGCTGAGTGTTTTCAACTTTGTGAGTCTCTCATCTGTGAAGGCAAGGGGAAGTTCAAGACGACAACTTTTATACCAAACTCCTAATTCCCAGTTTATATCTGTTTTTGACTCCTTGGTGAAGGTTGTCTTCAGAAGATGTTCAAGGTCATGGAAAAAGAGATCACCTTCTCCTTCAAGATCTGACCTTGCCAGTGGAATCTTTAGTGCTTCTATATATATATACAAACACAAACACATGTCACTGCATGATGCATGCATGTACATGCATGTTACAGTGTATGCACATATGTGTGCCTTTTATAATCATTACAGCATTATATAAACATTACACATCTTGATGCTGTGCCAAAATTATGTCTATTCAAAATGGTAGGGGCAGTGTAGGATTTTTATAAAGAAAATTCTTTTTTGATAGGCATTTAGCTGGCTCACAATCCTTTACTACGTCTAGGAATACTGGAATGGATGCACATTCTGCACACGTGCACCGAATAGACTCATTGAGTTCATTGTGAAGGGGGCTTCATTGGTTGAGAGCACGTGAATTTCAGCCCGATGACAGATGTGATGAACCTGGCCTCATGTAGGACGCGAAAGCACACCGTCCCTCGCGGCCTGCTCCACGGAGCTCATCCTCTCAGTCTCCAACACCGTGGCTTGGCACACTTACTTTTCAGACTTAGAAGCGAACATAATATAGTTTTGAATATGTAATGTTTTCATTTGGTGTAAGCATTTTCTCACTATTGAAAAATAAAAATAATTTATGTTTTCTTTATGTGAATTGGCATTTCATTTCCTTTGCTCTTTTTTTATATTGGACTGATCTTTGCATTATTGGTTGGTAGGAGGTCTGTGTGAACTAAATACATCAGCTTCTCTTGTCCTCTATTAATGCCATAAATGTATTCAGCAGTGCTGGCCCTTTAACCTGTTTTAGAATAGTGTAAAGTGTTTTTCTTTGATTTTACTGTGATAACACGCACTATGTTCTACTTATGATTTCTTGGTCTTATTGTTTGAGTGTGTTTACATATTTAACTCAAATTGTTGTTTGGAAAGACTCTAGGTAGGCCTCATTTATCTTCCTCCTACACTACCCACTATATCAGAGCACTTATTAAATAAATCCGTATCCTTTGGTTGTGGGATTCCAACCCAGGGTCTTCACACACCTCTCCAGCACTTTGTGTGGTTTATCTTTTTTTTTTAATGGAGATTTTTTTCTTTATTGAAAAACTTAAGACTTGGGTACATCAAATAAAACGAATTGATGGGGAAAAAAAAATCAAAGCCAACAATGGAAAAAAAAAGTTAGCACTGTCTGGATCATAGCAGAACCCAGAGAATATATTTTTATAATTGAAAAATTCTAGGTGCTTCATATGTATCTTGAGATGGGGTCTCACTAAGTTGCTGAATTGTTAAGGCTGGGTGCGAGCTCGTGATCATCCTGTCTCAGCCTCCCAGGGGACTGAAAGGCATGTGCATCTGGCTGTGGCCATGACTGTTTTAGCAGAAAAGGACATATTTTATCTATTTACATGGCATTTTAATAACTGTTAAAACACTCTCACCTACTTTCTAAACAGATCTCTTGAACTAATATGCATTCTTTTCCTATGTGAACTTTAAACAAGCTTTCCTAATTGAAGAAAAGGAAAACAGTGACACTTACTAGTACACTTACTTGTATATGCAGATTCCTTTGGAATTCCAACTTTTTGTCTACTTGGGTATGTCATGGTCTTCTATACCCACCCAAAGGTGCTTTTTCTTTTTGGAACTGGCTGTTGTATGAATACAGAAGTGTCGTTTCTGTGTGTGTGCGTCTGTGCACCCACGGGCACCAACGTTAAGCCCCGTCATTTTATTAAAGCCCTTCACTGCTTGCTTTAGCATTCCACTTGATTCCTTTATATTTTCTAGGCATATATTTATGAAAAAATAACGTGAATTTTACCTTCTCCTTTCAAATTTTCATATTATTTCCTTTCCCCACCAGAACTGTTACGACTGGAATCACATAAAATTAAATTATATGAACTCGTTTGAATCATTCCTCCCCATAAAGCAGCCATGGCAAGGACCATTGGTGGCAGAGCGCTGGCCTTCTGCCTCCAGACCTGGCGCGCTCCCTGAACCCTTTTGGCGTAGCAGCGTGTGTTCAAAAACACCAAACAATCAAGCAAAAACTTTAAGATATGAAAACATTGGCATCAATGTAGAAAGAAAATATTGCTTATGAGTACTCAGGATAGAGTAAGGAACTGTGGCATGATTGAACATCCTAAATTTTGAGGTTGCAGTCAAGCAAAAACTCAAACTCAATTCCTGTCTCTAAGTGGGAATCAGGGGCAAGAATGTCTTTCAGACCCACAGTTTTGTGAATATATAGCCGGATGGAGCTGTTTGCGTGTATACATATGTGGGAAAAGAGCAGAGTGCCAGTGCAGAGGATGATGCCGAGCCACTTTCCCCTTTATCCAGTTTCTCTTTTCTCCATTCGTAGCCTTCCTGAAAACTGAGAGATTTATCCATTTAAGATACACAAGGCTTCTGGTTTGATGCAACAAGCATCACAAGTGGGTTAAATATGAAGCCAAATGAAATCTTAAAAATATTTATGCTATCCATAAATAAATGTCAGATATTATGAATAAATCAGATCCTCTGCAGTTCTTGTGGTTGAAAATGGGCTGAGACTTAATAATTCAGTCAATGAAAAAGTTATTTGTCTTCACAATCACTGGTGTATACAAAAAGTAACAAATTAAAAGTGGAGCATTTTCATAGTATTTTAGCACGTGCCATTTATAACAGGGTTTGCTTCTTCAGCCCTGGGGAACGTAACATCTAATATTGTGTACTTAGTGTGGGATGGATTTTGTTGTTTCTGTCTGTAGGTGAAATTGTTGTAGTGTTTCTTTCTGACCTACATAGCAATTTTAAATATTGTATCAAAATAAGATAAAAGATTAAATATGTCTCAGCACAGTGCTCATCTCTTTTAAATTATTATTGTATTAGCATAATATAAAATGATTTTGAAAAAAGTTTAAATCCATATATTTCTCCACAGAATCTATTAAAATGGGGGTGGATGGGCCAAGTGAGAACCTCAGTCTGAAGTCAGGTGCTGGCCAGATGGGTCAGCTGCACAAAAGGATTGCATGTTGTATATTCACATCCTAACAACATGTAGAAATACAAATGTATGCAGCGATGATTTACCAATTGACAGAATGTGGGTGGGTTCTGTTGACGTGTGTGCGCACAGGTATGCACAGTCACAATCGAACGCCGGTCTCCTGGGAGGTGTCCTCTTTGCTTAAGGCTTCTTCATTCTCAGTGTCCTAAGAGCACAGAGGCATCTTCCTTTTCTTCCTTTATGTAATGATGCCAGTGACCGTCATTTATATGTAAAGTTTCAACTTCAAAAACAAAGTTATCAGCCATGTGCAAGAAGGACAATGTTGCAAAACTGAAAAACAGTCATGCTAAATTCTGGAACACTCCTGAAGGCTTCGGTTTGATTCACGCAAATTCTTAAGAGCAGTGACCTGGATGCTACTTTGTAAAATTATTCGTGATCTGAAATATAATGAGACAGGTTGAAAAATGGCATTTTGACTAGTAAACCCCATCTCAACATAGGCCCAAACTCATCCAATCCTTTCTTAACTGAACTGAAAAATATTTTCTACTCAACCGACTTTGCCCTTGTATGATGAGGAATACATTTTAGAATTTTTTCATCACACAATGTAATGAACAACAGCGACAAAAATCCATGTGTATTTGAAACAGGAAAGCACAAGCCAGCCCCAAATTATTTTTAAATAATGCATTTTAAATCAGAGGACTTAATCTTTCAAACAGAAGTGAGCCGATAAGAAGTTTATCAAAAGAGAACTAAGGTGGTCTCTGGACTTCAGCACGGCACTTGTCCTCCTGCGGAAACGAAGCCTTTTTCTGCCCCGCGCGCCCTCTGTGCGTGGGCAGGAGCATGTACTCGGCCTCGGAGCTGCAGTGTCCCCTCTGTTTTGGATCACCTGACTCAGCGTCAGCTGCAGACACTCTTGGATCTGCTTAACATTTTCCTTTCCTCTGTAAAGCAGTGTGTCATTCTGGACTGGGCCTCAGCCAGTGACTCAGTTCTGCCCAGAACTATGCCTGGGACACAGAACCAGGACTGCGAAATTCAGGAAGTTTTCCCCTCGGAAGAACTCTGTCCTTGATAGCCAACGCCCAGGTTAGGAAGAGACTACTTGCGGCCAGTTTGCTTTAACTAACAGGAGTTGCTCAGCCCTTTAATTGTTACGTTTTTTAACCACAGGGAAAAAGAAATGCTTCATGGCTGCCTTGGCTTGGTAAGCTACTGTGCTTACAATTTTATTATTGTTATATTTCTTGGAACTGTTTAATTTTTAATTTTTGCATGCTTCAATGCGAGGCGGTGATCTTAGGAATTCTCTGAATTTCTATCATTACTAATGAGCAAGACAGACAGTCCTTTGCCTGCTAAAGAGTTCTAGAAAACCCACTTTCATATTCTAAAAATGGGTCCCTTTTTTGGATCTCAAATCGCACCTGGACCCTGACCCACAGACTCCTAGAGGAAGTGTCCAGCTAAGCGTCTCCGTCAGTGGTCCTGGCCTTTGGGCCTGGCGCCCTTTCTCGGGGGAGCCTGAGGCAGCACCTCACAGGTGGCCGGGGTCAGGCCAGCCCTGGAGTGGTTTCCTGGCTCACCAGAACTCCCCACCAAAATTTACTTACTATATTTATATTCTTATTCTAACAGATGAATTTAGATTTTTTTTCTGAAGTCAAACTGTATCCAATTGAAATCTGATGGGTTCATTTTAGTTCTACTGATCAATTTGAAAATGACTTCTATACCCATGTGTATTTTATCTTCTCCAAGTGTGTCTGTCTTTCTACCTACAGGCACCTCAAATATAATTTGTTTAAGTTTTATATACCCGATCTCTCTGTCTCTTCTCTTCTCCTTCTTTTCCTTCTTCCTGTCTCTTTTTATCCCTCAGTTTATCATAGATGTCATATATTCCATGCTCTTGGCTTCTACTGTGGGTTGGTACTTTTGCCATTGTTTTCCATGTGACTCTTCAATAAATTGCAAAGCCATGATACTACGTGTCAGCTGGCCATCCTTTCAACGTTCCAATTGTACCTGTTTTCCTGAATGTATATTTTCCACAAATAACCTTAAGTGCAAATGATTTTTTTACTTCTTCCCCATGCAGTAATTCATGCAACTATATTTACTTTTCCAGGTGTATTGTCTAGTGTTTGCAGAGGAATCCAAGTCCCAGAGCTTTCAGCAGTACTGGACAACCCATCGTGCCAGGTCCGTGCACATGGGATCCCTGCAGCACCACGGCCTGAGCAGGCTTGGCTGGCCCTCCGGCAGGAATCCCCTCGGTACCCCAAGCTGTGAAGGAAGGTAAATTACACCTTTTTGACTAAGTGTTTTCAAAGGAATAATGTGTTCCTAAGAGGTCTGACAAAGGAATTTAATTTCCAGGTTGAATTTTTGTCTGTCCTCTAAAAACAGTCCATGTTGAAAAGGAAGGTAGAAGAAGAACACGCACAGAAATTGTAGACAGGTTCTTCCTGAAAGCTTCCTGGGCCTGGGTGGACGACTGCAGACATGGGGCGCCTGGGCGAGGCCACGCCCTGGAAGGGAGGGATTGGCCAGCATGGGGGAGTGGTCCAGGGCAACAGAAGGGAGGAGGTGGCATGCTTGGGTAACATGTTCTATGCAGAATTCTCAGTCTCTTTCTTTACAACTATGGGAGACAGAACAAGAAAATAGAGGTTGAGAGTATTGCCTGCTCTGCGTTTGCATTCTAAAAAATGTAGACTGGGCTAACAAACTTTGTTCTACAAAATAAATCAATTGGTAATTTTAGCAGCAGATATTTGTGATACAAAATAATTACATTGACCTTGGGAAAGCGATCTATCCAACTATCTATCTATCTGTAGATATATATTCCACCCTAACCATTTCATTTCCCTTCCCCTTCTAGCTCTCCCTTCTCTTTTTATCCTCAGATCCCTTTTCCATCTTCACGAAGTTTCCATCCTTGTCTCCTATCATCTGCCCTTTATTTTGGTCTTTAAATTACTTATATTTTGTGTTTCTCATAAGAGAAGCAATGTGATACTTAATGTTCTATTTCTGATTTATGTCGCTTAGTATTATGATCTCAGGATGTATCCATTTTTCTTCAAATGACTCAAACTCATCCTTCTAGACGACTACTCCAAATATATATTCTATATATCATCTACTAAGAAATTTTGCAAGGAGTAAAGTTTGTCTACGATAATTAGTATTTAAAGTTTATCTCATTGTCAGTGTGTTGAGTGAAGTTTGATTCTCCAAAACCAGAAGGTAGTACAGACATACCCCCCCGTGTGAGTAAAGTTTTATTCTATATTGACTTGAGCAACTAGACAAAAATCACAACAGTGTAAGTGGACTAAACATGGCCTGTTTTTCTCTTCATAGCATCACCTACTAAAATGTGATCAAATACACTCTCTGGGTATTCTGTGTCTCTCCCTCTGATGAATTTGACTGTGAACTTTGTCTTGCCCCTGACATCAAATTCAAGATAAGCATCTCCAACTCTCCTGTCATTTTCTACCACACCTTGTTGGTTATGATCACAAGGGACTTATTCTAAGACCTCTGTGTACATAAAAATCCATGGGAGCTCAAATACCATGGATAGAAAATGCAGTAGTAACAATGTCTGACATCCTGTGCACATCCTCGCTGATACTTTAAGTGATCTCTACAGTACTGATAATACCTCATGCAATGGACGTACTACGCAAGGGGTTGTTAGCATGTGTCACTTAGAGAATAATGACAAGATATAAGGTCTGTAATTGTTCAACACCATTATAATGTGTTTTCCACATGTTTTCGAAGCACAGTGCTTCAAATCTGAGTAGAGCCATGGGTATGAAGCTATTCTTACTCCTTATCGATTCTGACCTCTGTTTAACTCTTTTTCTGTTCAAGCAGTTTCGTTAATCCCCAGTCTCAGTGAATCACGACCTTACCAGTGACATTTAAACATGTGCAACCTCACCGGAGATATTCAAACATTCATCTAGTTCATACATTACGCAAATATTAATTTAAAATGGACTGCTTAGTGTACTATTCAGAGTTCTTTCATTTATGCTAATGAAGCTAGGAAATGAGAAAGACAGGCCCTACTTTGCTTTACAGGTGTTGTTGTACAGCCCACATCCTGCAGGACTGCCACACGTGTCACCACACTCAGGAGAGAGGCCTCCACCCTCCACATATGCTGCTCTGTAAGGGGTACTGAATGTCCATGTGAACTCAACAAATAGTGGAATCCCAGGATAAGATAAAGTTCCCTAAGACGAGCTCACCTCGGTCCTGATAGGCTTCTCTGTGAATATCTGTCTAAACTACTATATAAAATGAAAACGTTCACTAAATGCCTATTGTGCTGAGACTAGCCACATACAGGAATGAAGCAGACCTTACGGAATTCAGGAGTGTGTGGTAGGAATTGCGAATGGTGGCCAAACCAAAGAAAATAGCATCCAACCACACTCGATTTTTGTAGTGTGGAATTATGGGTTCATAATAGCAAGAGCCCAGTTTGTAAAGCTTGAAATTTAATAAGAAATTACCAAAATAGAATGTGTACCTAGAACTTACCATTTCTGCCTATCAAAGAATTTATATTCTTAGCAATTGTATCGTTTTTAAATTAAAAAGATCCTCCATTGAGCAGTTGAAAAAAATAAATGAACTGATTTAAAAAGCTGGTTATCAAGCCACGTAAAAGAAAACTTGCATCAATACTTCAATCTAAGTTTGGATTCCTAAGAACATTTTTACAAACAAAGTAAGTGAAAAAGAGCAGGAAAGATTTCCATGTCTATATACAAGTGAAAGTACACTGGACCTCACAAGAAGAGTTTAGAAAGTTAGCCATCAAAACAAGAATGCTCGTCTGTGAGAATGTCTGCTTTTTATCAGTCATGAGAATTAAATTTCACCCATCTTTTAAAGATATAATTTGTCAATATGTGTGAGGAATCAAAAAAACCATATTTTGCCCTGATGAAGTAATTTCTAAATCTTTATCTCAGGAAAATCATTTGGTGCAATTTTGTATATGATTCCATTTCAGTTAAAAGAGTTACTGTTCTGCCAGATGTAGAGCTGAACTTTGAACGGTAGGCCTCATGCCCCTAGGCAAGTACTGGTCAATTGAGCTCTGCCTCCAGCTCCGTGGTTCATTGTATTTTTCATTCCATGTTCATTTTGTGTATAAACAATGTTTCTTTGTTTAACAAACACAACATAATAATGCAATCTCACATGGATTGATTTTAAAATTACTTGTATAAATTTTTTGTTGATTTTTTATCATAGGCATTACTATAACAAGGAATATATATATATATATATATATATATATATATATATATATATATATACATTATAAACCCTAGCTGTCATGCTTACAAAAAATCCTAACTTAGGGATTGGTGAGGAAAAAAAATGCACATAATCATTGCAAATTCTAATAAATTTTTCTTATATTTCTTATAACGTTTGTACCAACTTAATCTGTAAGCAGGCATTTAGCAGAGTCCACCCAATCCCCAGTAATATTAGACATTAGTAAGTCTTTTTAGGTCAAAACCAAAAAGATCAGAAGGTCAAAATGTCATTATTGTAATTTGAAAGCCCTGACTACTAGCGAATTTAAACATTTGTATTTATTTGTTTTGTTTTCTTTACCAGGATTTTCCATCTTAAATGAATTGTCATTTATGTTCTATGTCAATTTTTATTATGAGTTTTTCCAATATACATTTACAAAAGTTTTTATTTAATGTTATTGCCATGCATCTCCTATATATGCTTCAACATTTTGTTTTATCTTCTTAACTTTTGTTAAACAAAAGTTTTAAATATTTTCTACAATTTAATGAATATGTTCATGTTTAATTTTGTGGCGTTGGGTATATATTAAGTGAAAAAAATCTACAGTCTTAATTTCTACTCTTGATCTTTGCATAAGAATTTTGTATATATACATTTTTATGAAAGCAATGAGATATTTAAATATATCTGATAATCAATATAAAAGTTCCTCAGAAAAACTAAAAATAAAAAATTCCTTGTTACTCAGCTCTTGTAGATCTCTTCCTGAAGATGTTAAAGACATCCTATTACAGGGATACATGCATGCCCATATTTATAGCAGCATAATTTATAAAAATTCAATCTCGGCAGCAGTTGATATCCCTTCAACAAATGAGAGGATAAAGAAAATGTGGTATACATACACAGTGGAGTAGTATTCTGCTATAGAGAGTGACTTGTAGGAAAATAGATGTAGCTTGTGACCATTTTGCTAAAGAAAATAAGTTAGACACAAAAGGTCAAATATCGAGTGGTTTCTCTTATATGCAGAGCCAAACTATATGCAGTGACTAGAGCAAATGGGCCGTGGGCATTGTGGAGGCGGACGGGGGTCCAGGAACTAGGGAGACACGGGAGGACAGGAAGGGGAGGGAGTGAAAACCAATAAGATGTGATGGACACACATGCCCAAGTTGCCAGCTGGATGCAACTATTAGGTATCACAAACATGTTCTAATAAAAATAATGATTTTTGTAAAAAATGATTTAGATTAAAAATGTGTGCCAAAATCTTGCGACTCTGGAAGGTGACTGGGGCATAAGTGTCCTTGTGGGATTCACGCACCTGTGAGCCCAGCAGCCTAACCAGCCACCAGGAGCTGGGCGCTGTGTGCCTGTCCCTGGCTCCTGTCTTGTCTGTGGTTCTTGGCTGCGTGGGCGAGGAGGCTTCCCCTGCCAGGCCCCGCGCTTGGCCCTCGCGCCTTGGACAGGAACTTCTGAAACTCTGAGCCAAAATAAATTTCTCTTCCATTAAAAAAAGTTGAAAAAAAGAAAGAAAATCATGGTATGCATATGCATTCCACAGGTGTGGAAGCATCCCAGAGACTTTAGGCTAGGTTTATAGTTAGAAAAACCACACACGAGTGTTTTGTGCCTTAGACGCGAGCTGAGAGTCCTCCACCTTCCTTATGTCGTCATCCACCCTTGGGTCTTTCCAACCCTAGGAAGTCCCCGGAAGTCCCTTACCTTCCACGCTCACTGCACCCACTTGTCTGAAAAATACTGTAAATTTTTGCTAGACTCTTGAGCTGCGTGTTTTAGCACTTAACAACGCTCTTCTTCTATGTGAAAAGAGAAAGAATCACAGACGAAAGTGCTCTATGCCCACACGCACTCTTGCACGGGGTGGGAGCTCCCCGAGTGTTCCCGGCTGCTTGGGAAATGACAATTGTACAACGTTGCTGCCAATCTTGTGCTAAATAACAAAAGGCACTAGGTAAAAAAATGCATATATATAATTAATAATTAATTGAGAGTTGCTAAACTTACTTTTGAATTTAGAAACCTAAGCCATACATCACTTTTTAACTTTATGAAATGAACATTCATTCATTTAATCAACTGGCACGCAGTGTAAATACTCTCTTGCTTTTTTCCGAGTGAATACATTTTAATTACTTGTTCACATACAAGTAGTTTTTAAGAACAAACTTGTATAGGGAGATTAAGAAAATAGTGTGATCAATTTTCTAGCATGATCAATCAACATTTTAATTAATAGAGTGGTTGTTCTCTTTTGACTCGCAACTGCTAGGCAGTGATGTCATTAAATTTTAGAATTTGTGTTCAAGTTTGTAAACTGCTGTTTCATAAATGAGGGACAAGCTTTCGAGAAATGCTCGTATGCCGGATCCTGGGATTTCTACTGGTGGTGAAGCCTGCCTCTCTGTTGGTCACTGCTGGGGGCCTCGTCAGCCCAGCCCCAGCTCCTGCCCTTTCGGTCCCTGGTTAGTTAGGTAGCATGTCGTGGAAAACTCACCGAGTCGTCCATATTCAATGGTGAGTTCTTACTACAGGTAGGCAGAATGGCAGATCATATAAAGATATGCCATTTAATGACAAATAATTGTATCCTCAGCTCAACGTTCTCATGATCAGATCCCTAACGTTCCCATGGTCCTTCCAGTAGCACCCCTTATATAGGACTGTGTGGATAAAGGGGGGGGTGGGGGGTGGATGAAAAGAAATAGTGTTTAAAACTTTCTGTTCTCAAATTTTACAAAAGCAGCTGCCCACAGTAGCACTGCCGGGTCCTACCAGGGCCTTGGAAGGACTGGTAGAAACCAGCCCGGGAAATTTCAGCTTTGTTAGTGTTAAGTCAGTTTTGCCTGCAGTGAGAATGGTAATGCACCTGAGAAACTGCTCTGCCCTTTCCCTGAATAACTCGATCTGTGGCTCAATGGTTGGTGCAGTAATTTGTAAACTTTAGACAGGAAAGGTAGCACAAATTAATGCTGGGATTTGAGGTTCGTGGCGAGCGTGGTGTGAGGCACCCATGCTGCTGCACTAAGGGGACAGAAGGGGACTTAGAGAGGTAGAAGCTTCTCCCTTTTGTTCATCAAAGTTTTGTTTGTTAGTTACTACATACTTAGGCCAATTATGGTAAGTGTCAACTGAATAATTAAATAAGGTTACTACCAGCAATAGAGTACAAACAACTTCATATTGTATTCAAGGAAAATATTCATTGATACAGAAAAAGATCCTCCGAAACAAGAAAAAATTGTATTCATTTTTATTTTTTTAGAATAATGAGCAAAAAGCTCCCGCTTTCTGGGAGGGAATCCAGAGTGGGTTGCCCCCAAGGGAAAAAGAAATAGAATCATATATATGATACACGTTTGGCTAAAATCTGTTGTAATAGCATAAAAAGTATTTGTAAGATTTTTTAATGATAGCAAAGGTTGTCTCTCAAGCATGCCATTATGAAGATTTTGAAATTTAAATATCTTTGTTTTACAATGTTTATAAACCACATATATAATTTTTGAAACATGCTGTAAAATTATAAAGCCTTTTCTTTTGAAAATTAAAAAAAAAATTATGATGCCCAGATGTCATTCCCAAAATTATATGCAAGTTTCAGGTAATAGAAAATTTTATATTCCTATGAAACTCCTGCTATTCGATTTTGTTTCCATACCAGCTGTTTGATCTACAGCACTCTTCTGAGAACAGTTTTGTAGATCTTGGGAACTACAGATATCATGGGATATCTGCAGTTTTTATTCTTTGAGCTATATTTTGAGGAAGGAGATGGTAATCTGAGCCTTGTCTGGTGTATTGTGAATCTCCCTCTGTGCCTGTAATGAAGGCTTCATCTCAACTGTACATCAGGTCTGCATATGAAGTCGGTAAATGAGCCATGTTGGGTGGTGCAGGCCTATAATCTGAGATTTCTAGGGGGCTGAGGATGGAAGATTGCAAGAATGAACTCAGCCAGGGCAATTTAGAAACTTAGCAAGACTGTCTCCCGATGTAAAATGAATAGTAAAATAAATAATGAAAAATTAAAAGAATTGGGGATGTGACTCAATTTAAAGACCCTGAGTTGAAACCCTAGTACCTCCAAAAATGTAGATAAATGAAACTCTTGGGTTAGGGAGTCACATATAACACAAATTATTTTTGTGAATTACTCATTTACGTATTCCATTATAAAAACATATCAAGCTTTCTAAAAAACAATGCACTTTTGAAATTGAGAAGTATGTGAATAAATAATATGCTCTAAAGAGAATTTAACTTGTATAGTGCTCTTATTAACTCTCTATATTTTATAATTTATGTTATGCATACTTCCTGAGGAACACTATTTTATTGATCTTTGGGATATTACAGTTAATGTTGTCTGCAGAGCTCTGCAGTTTAGTTTATCTCATCTTTGACATGAATTTGTGGGCTCTCAGAGCCATCAGGCAGCCTAGGAAAAACTTTTTCCTCATTACATTTTTATTTCCAATCTACCAGCACATTTTTTTAAATTTTTGTTTTGTTAAAAAACAAAACTCTGGAAGGCAAGCAAAGAAACACAGGAATCCAAATCCACATGTTAAAAGCTGTGCGAGGGGTGCGGGGGGGAAGGAGCTTTAATATGTAAAGATAGGAAGGAGAAACGAACAATCCGTAGTTCCATAATGCTGAGGATCCCATTGTTGGCGTCATGTTCCGTAGTTCCTTACATGTTTTCTATCAGGAATGGAATGTAACTTATTCATGTCTGGATTTGAATCAGGAGGTAGGACGGTGAGAGACACCGTATGGGTCTGTAACATGGTTGGATGTTGAGTACATACATGTCCAACCCAGTCCCTGTTGGCGAAACACATGACTCAGGGTTGAAGCTCCTGAACACATAGGGGCAAACCAACTACCAAAGCAAGTGGAGAGAACTCGGCTGGGCTGCTTCCACAGAAAGACTGAAGAAATGAAAAGGGTTTAGGTGATCAAAAACACGGTTGGCTGTCATTTCACAGAATGATATAAGTACCAGCTGGAGGTAGTGAAGTTCTTTCTTTAACGCTTCTATAATTTATATGGTGTGTTATGTAGGAACATGCAGAGAGGTTGTTAACATAGTGGTCAAAATATTTTCATGTGATTTAAAGGAGAGAATTTCAGTGTTAAGTCAAGCTTCGGAAAATAGACCCAAAATACAAAATGTTAAAAAAAAATCTGTTGACAAATTTAATGGTAAATATTGAAACATTTAAAGTGGCTTTCCATCTCATTTAATGCATTCATATTTTAAGGTTTACTCTAAGAAAAAAAAAAAACAGTCAAGCAGAGATAGATATGCAGGTGCTCACTGCACAGCGTTAACAATGTAGAACAATCACAGGACGTTAAGAGTAAGGGGCTACGCGAATCCAGCCAGACAACCAAATGCTTCGAAAGCGCTAATAGTTATATCATTTGTAGCTGTTTACTTGTGTATTATGTTACACAAACTATGTCATGTAAAAACGTGCTTATGCGAAGCAATCATATTTAATATAAAAATTGTCAGCAAACCTTGGAAAAGATCTACACCAACAGATTAAAAGATTGGATGTACATATGCTTGTTTTATGAACTCAATGGCATTTTTCTTTTGGCATGGCTGCTTTACCTATTTTATTAAAATAAAGCATAACTTAAAGCAAATAAGGATTGAAAAGGAACTGGAAATATATGCTTTTTTTTTTACTTACAAAGTAAAAGACAATTTGAAAGACATAAAAAAGTTAATTGGTGTTAAAAGTAGTTGAGTAATTTAGCTTTATTTCTTTAAAAATGTGACTTTTCAGCCTCATAAAGAATATAAAACATTCCAGCCTGTATTTGTGCTTCTGTGTACATGTGAGTACACACATTTTAATAGATACACTGCACGAAAACGTCTCCTCCTCTCTG
The DNA here is from genome assembly GCA_004027205.1 of Ctenodactylus gundi. Lineage (NCBI taxonomy): Eukaryota > Metazoa > Chordata > Mammalia > Rodentia > Ctenodactylidae > Ctenodactylus > Ctenodactylus gundi. Next base: position 160,693 of record PVKB01002810.1, read on the forward strand.
TCATCTTTTGTTCGATGTCATGATTCCTTGTCAGTTTTAGCTAGCATTACCAGCTTTCTTCCCAATGGCCACACCAGTGAGTTACACAACCTGTCCAGAAAGGGTTCTGCCATGCTGGAGTTTAGGCACTGAGCTCCATATGTGAACCTTGCAAAATTCCAACCTTGCAAATTCCAGACAAGAAAAAGGCAAAAGTGTAGCAAGGCCTCCAGTCAAACATCCCTCATTTTGAAACACAACATTCGACGCCAGCACAAAAAGTTTCTGCAAAACAAACCACAAAGCAACGTTACTCTCTCGCAAAGTAAAACCTAGTATTTATAACATAAAAATAATTATGGCTCTGTAAACCTTTGTAACTCAACTTAAAAGGAAACGTTCACGTAAAGAGGTATGTGAGAGTACCAGGAAACTACAGATCTGGAATTTTGAGATCACCTAGTTTAAACTTTGAGTGGGATAAATGTGGCACAGTGGATATCATGACGTAAAATGACTCACCCTACGTTCTACAGATCACTGAGGGGAGATGCAAGGCCAGCTCGCTTGACTCACAGTCCCTTGCTTTTGCTGTGAACCACTAATGAGGCCAGTATTTCTTGAATTTTCCTCTCTGTGGGTCTGGAAAAAAGTCATGATTTTAATTGTGGTATCAGGAATGGGTACAGCATTTGAGTCAAGTAAGCACGATTGTTCTCACACTTTTCTGAGTAACTTTGGAAGAGTTAAAGTTCCCTGAGGCTCACTTTCCTCTTGCTTCAGTGTTAAGGTATTTCCTACACAAATGTGTTGTGAGACGCTTGAATTTTGGAGGTGATTTGTATGAAGAGCCGCACATGTCTGGCTCGTCCTATTCAGTCCCCCCACCAAGCTTGCCAATCTGTCTTGGGCAGAGATCAACCTTACCTTCTGAAGAGGACAGAACAACATTTTCTTTTACTGGAATAGGGGGAATTTTGCAAGGCTCCTGTGTGGAACTCAGTGTCTAAACTCCAGCATAGCAGACCCCCATTCTGGGCAGGTTTTGTAACTCACTGCTGTGGTCGTTGGGGAGAAAGCTGGTGTTGCTAGTGGATTTCAGTCCGCAAAGTGGCCTAAGAACCGGGGACTTCTTTGTCACAAGGTTGTTTATGAAAAGCCTGACATTTAGACCTGTGTCATCACTTTCCCCATTCCAACTATTCCACAGAAAAGTTGTAAAATATAGTTTTAGTAAATGCTACTTCACTAAGAAAGCTGTGATCTTCATTACTATGAGACTGAAATTCATTCCTAACGTAAACATATGCTTCCATTTAACATATATTTTAAGATTCAGTCATTGATCTAGGATTTGAAAGCAATTATATAACTTCATGTTTGCTCGTGCAGTGATCTTTAAAACGGTGAACCTTATTGAATCTAATATTTTGTTAAAATTAAAAAAAAGTAACAGTTACACCCAAGATAAAATCAGCTAGAGCAATTATAAAATTTTAATTAATACACTAGATTCTCTTTCTGCAGTGGCAGGGTCACTGTGAAACCAGTCATGTCTCTATGTATCTCCTGCGGTTGGGGCACAGAATGTGCACACTTGTGTATCCAGTGCGATAATTGTGAGACGTTCATTAGATATGAAGAAATTAGGGAGAGAAGGGAAGTATAATGGAGCAGAGTTGAAATTCATGCTCATGAGTTTGTATTTTTCTAAGAAAAGTAAGGAATATTATTTTTGAAAAAGCGAAAAATTATTAAAAGCGTATATTGACACTTCAGTAAAATCTTTACACACCTTCTAAATATTTAATATTTAATATTTTCGTTCTTTCTCTCTTTCTTTCTTCCTTCCTTCCTTCCTTCCTTCCTTCCTTTCTTTCTTTCTTTCTTTCTTTTTTGAGACATCATCTTGCTCTGTAGCCCAGGCTGGTCCTGAACTCCCTGTGGTGCTCAGGCTGGCCTTGGACTCACCCACCGCAATCCTCCTGCCTCAGTCTCCTGAGTGCTGGGATTACAGGTGTGCGTCACCATGCCCAGTTGATGTGATGCTGAGGAATCAAACTGGCTACTCAGCGCTTGACTTAGCATTTGCTAGGCAAGAGCTGTAATTGCTAAGCCATTCTCCAGCCTTAAACATTTCGCCTTGTGACATAAAGGAGATGAGAGATCGGAAGTGAATTTGTGAAAGAAATTAGGGACATATAACTTCTCCGAAGATCAAATTGCTCTCCTGCAAACACCTCACCCTGAGCACTATGTTCCCTGGCTTTGCACACTACTTGCAAAACAAGTGAATTCACACATCAAGCACAGATATAAGCTAATAAGGACACACAAAAAGCACAACAACAACAAAAAAAAAAACACAATAAGCAAAAACCATAAACTGTATTTATGGTACCAACTCAGTGCGGACCATGCATCACAACAAACCCAGAAATAAATCTACTGTGTTTTTATGTCAGGTCACCCCATCTTTTGTGTCAGGTGGCTTGGGGTAGAGGCAATGGTAGAGTAAAAGATAAAACGGCGAAGCACGATTGGTGGCAGCAACAGAAGCAGGACAGCCGCCTCCCTGCCTTTGGGGGGCATCGGGCTCCTAGGATTTTTAGAATATTTTAATTATTTTTTTTAAAAAAATAATTAATTGGGTACTAGTGTCTTAGGTGATGAATGCATCCTCTGTCTTTGATGGAAAGAACTCTTCTAAATTTGAAATATACCCCTTAAACTTATAGTTTAACAAATCCTAAATCTGTCTTGAAATCATAAGAATTTACAACTTAGATACTTTTGATATTATTGTTATATCTGGATATATATTTTATGCTGTGATAAAAAAGTGTGTGTGTGTGGGAGGGGTGGTTACTGGGAATTAAAGATAGGACCTTCACACTGAACAATATCTCTAGCACTTTTTACTTTAAATTTTTTTTCCAGGAATGTTTGCTTATTTGTTTGTTTATTTATTGAGTCAGGGCCTTGATCTGCAGTCCAGGCTTGCCTGATCTCATTGTGTAGGCCAGGCTGGCCTCAAATTTGTGGCAACCCTTGCCTCAGCTTCCGACTGCTGGGATTACAGGTGTGCGTCACACCACCAGCTGTGATGTGGCACGGGGGAATCAGAACCAGGACCTTGTATTTGCCCAGCAAGTGCTCCAACCGCTGTGCCACTCCTCCAGCCTTGTTCCTTTATTTTATCTGAACGTGTATGTACTCCAAAGTGACTTCCACGTCGGCTGTGTACAGCTTGGGCACTGGGGCTTCTTCTTCTTCCCTTTCCCTCTCCCTCCCTGCGGGTCCTTCCCCTCACCCAGCGGCCTATCTCCTTGGTATTTTGTCATTCCCAGACTGGATTCTAACTTTGAGTCCTGTCTTCTCAGCATCGCCTCCCACCCCACAAAGTGCTGGGATTGCAGATGTGTTCAACCAGGTAATTTATATTAAAATACTTTGATAATGTTTGCCAAAGAATCACACCTTTGGGGATTCATGATCCTTCGCAGTATGACCTTGCTGTTCACTCATTAGGGAGCAAAGCCTTCTCCATGCCCATGTATCTCAAGACGCTCCTGGGATACTTTTCTTTGGGTCAAGAGGATGTGCCCCACTTGATATTTTGTGAGTTCTGGATCTGGAGCCAGGATAGAGCACAACACGCCTTGCAGTCATTATACCTCCCATCTTGGAACTCTGAGGTCATTATGCTGAGGAGACGTCTAGTCAAGCCTACCACAGGACAAGCCCAGAAAAGGAAAACCAAAATAATGCAGCAAACAGGCGACATCAACCTCCAGGCTTGTGGCTGAAGCGATTTGTACCACCCCGCCCAGTCACACCTTCTAGCTGAGCCCAGCTCCTGTGTGAGCCTAGCAGAACCAACAGAGGTACCGCCAACCGCGTACAAACCCCTGGGAGACACTGCAACACTAGCTTGAACCACTAGAGTCTGGGAAGTTTCCTTTCCGGCGCAGGGAAGTTTCCTCTCCGGCGCAGTAGATAACTCAGACATTTTCTTCCTCTGCCTAGATCACATCATAGGGTGCCAGAAGTTAGGGTGGTTGAAAATCAATTCAGAATTTATTGATTTTTTTAAATGACACCATAAACATGTAACTCTGGGGCGATGCACAGTAACAGAAGTGAAAAAGAGGCTATCCATCAGCCAAATGGAATGTGAACAGTTTTATTACTCGTTGAAAGTGTATATTTAATCAGTATTTTTCAATGAGCAAAACACACAATGAAGTCTGCCATCATCTCAGACCACTGTGTAAGACATCCACAAAGGAAAAAGGCAGAACACTCAAGGCAATTATCCTGTTAAATCAGATTATTTCAAAAACTTCCTCACTTAAGGAAATAGAAGAGACCTTACAATGAGTCAAGATTTTATTTTTGTCGTTTGTCAGATTAACTGTCTGATTCTTTGACAGCTAGGACTTAGCTACTGAGGTTAAGGCAGAATATTCCAAACTATAAAAAAATACCTTTTCTCTTTAAAGATTCTAGATCCTTATATTTAATTCAGATGGTGCTGATTCCTACTTGTACTTGTTTTTGTTGTGTCATGGAAATCTATGAATATTTAATCAATATTTTAAAGGCACATTGACTCTCATCATTTTCTTCTTTCTAAAGCAAATGTCCTCGTCTTCTGGATATTAGTAGAACATACTAGAATGCCTTTCCCCTTCCATTTTCCAAACATCGTGAAGCCTGCCCTATCGAGGCGCACATTAGCTCAGAATCTCTCTGAGGCCCAGATGCAATCTCATTTATGACGGTGTTTCTGGGGCAATGTTTTGCAATTTTGTGGTAAGAAGGCAGTTATTTAGTAACTGCAGGCATGTTGAGTTAATGACCAGAGAATACTGGCTAAACATAAATGTTTATAATCCAGACTCTTCCTGGCTGCATGGCACTGAAGTGGTCAGTCCCTCTTCATGTCTTTCCTATGACCTGACAAGAAAAACATTGACACTCCTGGTTTACCCAGGAAAAGTGAAGTCTCCTGCCTTTGAAGAGAAACAATTGAGGGGAAACGTTTTCAACGCACAGGTGCTCACTGCATTTCATATACTCAGAGTATTTGTCGACACCCTACTCTACAGAAATACTGTTAGAAAATGGGAGATCATTTCTAAATTGCAACACGTAGACAAGGGTCAAAATAAAACTCTACAAAAGTCTAGAATAGACACAAAAGAAACCACAGATTTTTGAGCTTCCGTGGCAGCTTTCAGAGCCTGTCTCTTTGTGCGGGACCAGGGAGCTGTATCTGCCTCTTGCTCGGTCTGTGCCCTAGGGCCAGGCGGATGCAGCGCCATCCTCAACAGAGAGAAAAGAAACCCTCCACTGCCTGGTGCGCAGCTCTGTCCCTTGACTTGAAAGCGATTTCCCCTCTGGATAGGTTTTAAAATATCTTCTTACAGGCCATATTGATTTGCAAGAGTACTTTGTGGTTTCCTTGTGGAAAATGCACTTAGTACTAATGGCATGCTTATTCTTTGTCCCAGATTTTACAGAGAGAGACCATTTTTCCCCCAGAAATGAGACAGAAATACTTTTATTTTTGAATGGACAATTTTTCTTTTCCTGTATATTTATTTTTGACTTTGGGTCTACCTCCTTCGAATGTTTGTGATTTAAAAGAAGTTGTCTTATAAAATGAATAAAACTATAAAGAATAATGGTGATAAAAATAAGCATGGCTAAGTATAATTGAAAATTGGAACTAAATATATGAATATTAAGATGCTTTGATGCAAACCGAGATATATATTTTAAATGTCTTTGTTTTTATAAACTAACCATTTGGACGATTGCAAAATATCTAAGACATTTATGTTTGAACTCTATGATAGCATAAAGATATATAGATAGAAATTTTTATATTTTTATATACTTAATTTTGTTGTTTGTAAGATGTAGCCATTTTTTTCTGCAGTACTAGAGAATTAATCCAAAGCATTCATACTAAGCAACACAACCCCAAACCTTTTATTTTTAAATTTTGAGGCAAATTTGCTAAGTTTCCCAGTCAGGACTCAAACTTGCAACCCTTCTGCCTCAGCTCCCAGAGTGTTGGGATTACAGGTGTGCATCATGAAGGATGCCTTGATGTGGCATTTTTATTTAAGAAATTTAAAGATTTGGTGATTCGGACACATTAACCAAAAAAAAGGAGTATTTTCAGTTGCCCTGTTCTGGAACTGTACTCTCCGAGATTGTTCAGTGTGAGGCTATTCCTGATCCGGCAGTGTGCCCTCTCTGTTAGCCATTTTGACTACCAAAGAGACCCAAGGGTACAATCACAGTTGTCCCTTTGGCCTTTGTTCGAGAATAATTCTCTGCTGAAGGGACTAGGTAGAGAGGAGGTGTCTTTCCTACACAGGGAAGTTTCCGAAGGGGAAAGAGAGTTCAAGAGAGTTCAAACCACGGACGAAGGGAAGTCGTGCTGACACTGCACGTTTCACACAGAAGGTGAGAGTATTGTACTTCCTTCTCTTCTGAAAGCTTGAGATTGTGTCACTTTTTTTAATGCAAAGAAAGATAATAGCGGAGACTTGTACTTGCTATTAAGAGCAGTGGCAATAGCAAGAGAACAATCAGAAATATACATTTCAAATCTGTACCCAAACCGTAGAGAGGATATACCAAATAAAACTCATCAAAGCATTTTTTCCAAAATGCCTGTGTTATAAAATGCCTTTTTAAATTCTATGAAGATAGCAGCAGCCATGATTGATCGAGGATTTTTGTAACATTGAGCAGTAAGTTCAATAAACAGCCCAAATCTATTGCTTGACTGAAAATCAGAAACCACTAACTTTCAATGCATAATGAAATCAGGTCACATAACTCAAAGCTCAAGTAGGACACAATCTTTCAGAAAAAATGTAAAAAAATCTTATTGCTTTCTATTATTTCATATTTTGAAAAAATAAAATGGTTGTGATGACTAGGAACTTAGGAGATGTTTTAAAGCGGGTCATTTTGGTCTCAGTTGATAGTCTTCAGTGAAAAAGATGATAAATGTAGGCATGGAGTACGGATGATCTTGTCGCTCTATAGCATTGAAACTTCTAGTGTGCTTGTAATGCGTAGTATTTCAGCCTCTTTTGGTACATAGATTCCAAGTCTTGGAAGCCTTGCACCTTACTTCTATCTCTGTATTTATATAAGAGGGTGTGATCGTCACAGTTGAGAACAACTCTGAGATCTTCCCAACATAAGGTGATTTTTCAGGTGTAGGACCGACCACTCAGCGAGAGAACTGATTGACAGATCTCAGATTTTTTGAAGATCCTTAAAAAACTCTGTGTGTGATAATTGGGAGGAAGCTTAATAATTTATCTTCAAGCATGTTTAGCTTCATTATTTATGTAAAAATTTTAGTCTGATAGTCAAAGGAGGCTATAATATGTAAAATGTAAAATAAACATCATAAGATCTGATGGAATTTACAGCTGTAGAAGGAAAGAATAGGGATATTTTAGATGTTAGTTTCCTCTCTCTCTCTCTCTTTCTCTCTCTCTCTTTCTTTCTCTCTCTGTCTCTCCACACATACCCACCTTTTTCGTGATTTTGGACAATCTTAACTCACGTATCATGTCTAGAAAAAATTATGGTTGTGACTTTTGGCAAAGAGACTGGACTGAAGCAAATACCTAAGCAGTCACAAAGTTTGTGAAGGAACTCAAAATATTAGCCCCATCACCTCTTATTATAGGTTAAAATATTTTTCAGTTTAGAAGATAAACTAAAAGGACATTGTCCCCTTGAGGAACATCACACGTAGTTAAATACTGCATCTCAACCAGGGTCAAAGTCCACCTGTTGAGTTGTCAGGCCTGCTGGAATCCTTCATCATCTCAAATTCTAGCAGTCAGGATACGTACCTCCAAAAAAAGATATCACAAAATTTCCTTTGGTGAAACTGTTGAGCGTAAAATAAAGTTCCTAACATGCATCTTTCATGTTAAATGAATGTTGCATCACACTGTAATGAATGAATATTGCTAAAATAATACATTTAAATATTTTAATAAATTCTAGAAGATGTATTCTTAAATTCTTAGAAATGTGAAGGGTCACCAAATGATTGCAACCTGAGAAGAATTTTTTGTTATGACTGAGACCAAGAAAGTTGTTCTCTTAAGCATAGTGTAAGAGACAAAGAGTACTCAAAGAAACTAAAACATCAAAACCTGCAGTCACTTTCATGCAAAGAAAGGTATTATCTCAGCCACAAACAAGAGAAGAATGCTATAGAATTTAAAGAACAGGAAATAATGAAAATTAAAATGCAGTGAATTTTGATAGGAAAAAACGTAACAAATGAATTGATTGGAAACCTCTTGGAAAGTAGATTAAAGAATAATTAAAAAATAGAAACGAAAGGGTAACACATTAAAAGGGCTAGCATAGTGGTCCAGCATCAGGCTTTCAAAAATCCATAGAATAAAAGGAGTAAATCATCAAATAAAAGTTCAAGAAAATGTACAAACCTTCAACACAGCTGCTTTTAAGGGTTTAGCACTGGCCAGTACACAAGAAAGTAAAAAAAAAAAAAAAAAAAATGTTGGCTCACGCTACACTTCATCACTGTTTTTGTTTTATATTATTGACAAAAATAAAGATAATATAAGTTAGTAGTACAACAACAGCAAAAGACTTTATAAAAAATTAAGAATCTGAAGATCATCAGAATTACCAAAGGCAAAAACACAAACGTAAGATGCAGGAAAATTTCCTCCAAAAATCTAAGGAGAACTAGGCGTACACTTAGAATTTTATCTCCAGCTAAACTATTGATCAGTGCAACTTTAGGGCGAAAATAATTTGTAAATATATTTGGTTCCAGAAAGGTATTTACCATTTATCTTTTGAAAGATACTACAGGGAAGCATTTCTTGCTAAAATGAAAGAGCAATATAAGTAAAGGACGTACCTTGGCACTCAAGAAACAGCAGGCAGCCCGCAACGTGGTGATAAGAACCTGCAGATTGGTCATGAAGAGCTTTCCTCAGAGGGGGACTGGGGAGGAGGCTGTGGCTTCGACTTATTTCAGCGCTGTCCAGTAAAAGTGTGGCGTGAAAGATTTCTTCGGCAAGAATTTGGAGAATTTGGAAAAAATCTGGAGGAGGGTTTTTAACCTTTATGTATATTGAGTGACAGATCCAACTGGAGGAGAGTTGCAGATTCAAGTATCCGTACGAAGGCATCAACCCAAGGTAACTAAAAACTAGCCTCAAATACATGTATGAAAAATGATTGTCGTGGTGTATTATAAATTTTATTATAAAATAATTTAAATAATCTTATCATAGTTTTTTGATCTAATAACTTTACAAAATTATTGTTATAGAATAATAGAAAGACAGAAAGGATGTATGTAAGTCCTATATGAAAAAAGAAAGGGATAGATAAAGAGAATTCAGCTTTTGTCTTATTTTTACTGGAGATAAATCTCAAGCTATAAAATAAAATCAAAACACAAATGTATCATTTTCCGTAGAAGTGGGGAATAATGTGACAAGGTAGTAAAATGTTTTGAGAACACTGGCCAAGGGCAACTGTGGGATGATAGTGAGGATGAACAGTAGTGTTCTTGGGACTTGTGTCTTCATTATTAATGTGATATAAGTGCTTCATCCTTTATCCTGTGCCCAGTAATCACGCTGCTAAAAATAAAATAAAGTCATATGGAATATTTTCCTAAAAGTCCAAAAGGAATAATATTTGCCTACATATAGATCTATTTGCAAGTCTTCTGTAATGCATCTAGTTATTATAATTTCTAATTTCTTAATCTATTTAAGGAACATTCATTGATTGCCTTACATTGAGAGTCATATTGGCTATATTTTACTCTATAGAACATTTTTGATCTTGATTTGGTCTTGATTTCATCTTGATAAAACTAGTATTAGATCACAAGAAAATAATTGTTGTAATTTCCTTTGAGTAATCATTAGTCGTTGGTTTTATATATCGTATACAGTGACCCAACTAAGCTAAACGTTCATAATCACAAAAGTAAACAAACACATGCAACATGAATTGATTAAATTGTCTTTTTTTCATGGTAACAGTTGATATTATTCTGGATTTTGAAATAGATGGGCTTTCTAGATATAACCAGTACTATTCAGTACACAAAATTGTGAGAATTTGTTTTTCAGCCAAGTAGGTTAACTCTAGGTCTAACAAGTTTTATTTTGTATTTTATGCAACACACAAAAAGGTCAGAGTAAGCACATCTGTTTTTCCTTTGATGTGGTGCTAAAGTTAAAATATATTTCTTCATAAAATATACATGGTAAGATAGATGATCAGATTAAAGACAGAAAAAAGTCAGTGGCAAAGAAACAAAGACTTGGGCTGAGGGCATGGCTCAGTGGTCCAAGTGTTTACTTTGTAAGTGCAAGACCCCAAGTTTGGTTCCTGAGAACCACATATACTGGGCATAGTTGTGTGTTCCTATAATCCCAGTACTTGGAAGGCTGAGGCAGGAAGATAGCTGTGTGTTGGAGGCCAGCCTGGGCTTCATAGTGAGTTCAGGAACAACGTGGACTACAGAATGAGACTCTCTTGAAAGAAAGAAAGAAAGAGAAGAAAGGAAGAAAGGAAAAAACAAAGAAAGAAAGAAGGAAAGAAAGAAAGGAGAAAGAAAACAGAGGCTGACTCAAAAAGTGAAGATCATAAGTGTATGGGAATTTGTGTTCGATTTTACCAGTCAATACTTCAAGAACCCACATTTCTGTTCATCAAGTCACTCTGTGAGGTAGTAAAGAATTTATGAGTTTGTGATGAAGATATTGCCTGGCTTATCTGAGGCCTTGATGTGCCTACACTGAGCTGTAAGTACTGGGAATGGTGGCCAAACAATGTAAAAAGGCCCCTTCATTTAATGAGACAATAACAGTAGACTTTAAGCTTCATACATTGTGGTCAAAGTAAAAATCTCATCAAATTTTTATTTCATTTCTGTGTTAAGTGCTCATCTGAGTCTACTTTTCTTTGTGAACGTTACATCCACTTTAAGGACTCAGTAGGCACATAACAGCGTTAGATGCGCAGGTGTGTCTCCCGTAGACCCTGCTTCTCCCAGTCATTATGTGAATGTCACTTACCAAAATATTTATTACAATGAGTGTTTTTCATTTATTTTTAAACACCTCCCAAAATCACCTTAATATTTTCATTTTGTTTGTGCTTCCTTGATTAGAGAATAAAGGAGGACCAAACAAAGGCCTATGAGAAGTCTCTGAGGTGCTCTGTAGCCTCAGAGCGCCCAACTTAGCAGGTCTGGTCATTTAAAAATGAAATTATTCAGTGCCTCGTCACTAGGAGCCTGTCGGAGATCATGTGCGAGGCCACGGGTGACAGGGTTGAACAACAGCAACAAAGTTCACACGTTCTGGGCCTACCGCGTTCAGACAAGACCTTTTACCTGGGTTATTACTGTCGGAATCAAAACTATACTCCTTAGACCTCTAGAAATTCTTCATTCTACTAGAGAATAGTACTTTGCAAAGGAATTAGAATGTGAGCCACTTCATTCCATTTGAAGTATTCTACTAGCCAAATTAAAAATTTAAAAGTGAAATAATTTTAACAATGTGTCTGGCTTTCCTGAATATAGTATGGATATTATTTTAACAGAGTAAATACACACATGATTCACGAGATCTTTCACATGCCCTGTTTTCATATTAAGAAGGAAATCACTGTGGTATTTACACTTGCCAACCGGTAGATTTAGACTATCTATATGTCAAGTGCCTTATTGTTCTCGGGTTGTGGAGTGAAACAAATGCTTCAACAGAGAACTGAGAGCCTCTGAAGAACCAGTTCCTGTTCTTGGAAACTTGTTAGCTGTGGCATCTATGAAGAAGACCTCCACACGTGTAGTCCCATGATGAATCGCTCATGGGGCATCTTGTCTTATATTCCCTGCTGACCTTTTCACTTAGATTTATTTTTACTGTTAAACGCAGAGCATCCAAAACTCATTTCTCTGCCATGAGTTGGTTTTCTGACGTCCCTGTTTCCTCCACTACTTTATCAGTTTAAAGGTCAATGTCTCTTTATTTCTTATTTTTTCAAATGGATCACGTTTCCTTATATTTTAGCCTGAAATTGTTAAAACTGCTCACTTTCTGGATTGAGCCATTTTCAAGGAAGATGTGGCTTATTACACTGTCTGCAGCCTCTGTCATCACTTTGTCTGCATCAAATATGTTTCGTGCACTATAGGGCACCGTATTGTGCTGGACAGATAAAAAGTAAATTTCAGCCTCCGCCCTCCAGGCACCGGCTTTCAGTCTTCCTCTTCTAATCTACCTCGCTACAGGGGCAGGACTGTCATCCTGTGTGTGTCCGGCAGGCAGTGTCCAGAGTTCAAAGATCTCATTGCCTCTAGGGTAAAGCTCACACGCGATTTCATTTCCACGCTGCGTTCCCAGCCCGTCGTGCCGCACGGTTTTGCAGCCCCCTGCTCAGACAGACTGGTTTCCAGGCTCTCCTCCTATTCTGTTCTCCATAACTTTGACCTTGACATTTTACTTGTCTGAAGATACGTGACTTAAATTTGTATTTATGATTATATTTTTTTAAAAACCTATGAAATATATTACTGTCATCAATTAGGAAAATAACTGTGATTCCAAAGATGCCAGTCGCTTACACTTGAGTGGGCTGAAAGTCAAAGACATATTTACTGCCGAAATCGAGAGCCGAAAACATACAGGAAGATTCCTGCTTTATAGAGTGAGTCCTTGAGAGTAATAATGGCAGAAGCAAAAAGACAAGTGGAGTGAGGGTTCAGTGGTGATGGGTGTTTCTTGCCCAAAGAACAGTATTTAGCTTAGGAAAAAAGAAACCACTTAATCCTGAATAATTAGACCTTCCCTGGCTACACAAAAATAACACAGCATCTTCTCACTGCCGCTTTTATACATAACTATTCTATTCCAGAATTACATACTTACAAAGGAAGTCTCATCTGCATACTTATCTATTTATTAAAGGTAGAATTTTTTGTTGACCTAGTACCATTGCATGTTGTAAGAAATGGTAGTATTAAATTATTTACTTCAGAAACCAAGGAGACATGGTAATTATGGAGAAATGCATAATTATTACAAACTCAATATATATACATATAAACCCCTAATAATTAGTATTACTTTTGTCAGTAGTAATCAACATTGGGGTCCAGAAAAAAGAATTTGTTTTGAACTATGCACACCTAAGTAATCTCGGGAAGATAAACACTGCTTATAGTATTTTATTAAGAACTATAATATTATAACTGCAAACAAAATACGAAGTGTGATTAAATGTAATACAAGTGAATGTTTCATGTAAAATATACGTGTTTTTCTTAAATCAAAAGGCTTAAAATTAAGAGACATCTTTGAGAATTCTCAAATAATAAAGTTACCATAGCATGATACTAGATATATTTGATAATTCAAATATATGTTATAATTGAAATTTATTTTTATAAGTGAAATTTAAAAGTCAGTAAAAGTCTCATTGAATGTGAACAATAAAAGTAACTAGGAAAAATATCCAATCAGTTCCTTAAAATTTTGATTTCTTGCCTTATATGAGAGAATACCAGGAAGTTCAGATCTTATAAATGACAGTAGGCCTGTCTGACCTTCAGTCCAGAGTGAGCAAACATGTGCAGGTATACAGATCTAAATGCATGTACATGTATTTATTTTCTTTATGTGCATTTTTGAATGACTTTAGAAGAGTTTGTGCTTCTCCTTGCAAGACATGAATAAATGCAGTCGATCCGTACAAAAATGTCTTCTCTCAGGTTCTCTTTGGAAGACGTAGCAAGTGGGGAGCTGGGGACAGAGATGGGGACAAGCCGGAGCCTGGTTCGTGCTGTGCAGTTGGCACAACTGACATGCTGTGAAACTCCACGTTCTAGCCATCGTGAGTTATTATTTTCCACTACTCTATAAGGATGCTATGAGTGTCATTTTGTGCACACAGTACTTCTGAAGGACACATTGCAAGAAACAATGTATGTTCTTTGAGTCATTATAATTAATATTTTAATCCTGAGTCAGTTCCTCTTAGTAATTGATTAATGTCAGTTAACTGATTGAGGAGTGTGTCTATCAAAATCATGTTATAATAACAAGTATGCACGTCTTAAGTTCCATTCTATTTGGGAGATGAGTGTTGTTTAATGAAACGATACTAAGTTTTGAAATAAAAAGGATACAGTCATACTAAAATGAGACACATGGGACCCTTGCACCACCACCTCCTTGGAGTGTGCCCACGGGCAGATTCTTTTTTCCTCTTAGATCCTCGTATTCTCATTTATAAACTAGGACTAGGAATGTCAATTTTGCAAAGATCGAAACTATCGAGCATTTAACAGGCAGAGACACATGCAAAGTGCTCACTAAATGACAGTTTCGTTATGTGCGCCGTACAATTTCATATTACGGGTTCAGAATATTCATATGGTACATGAGTAAGTATTATAATGCTACCAATTAGCATATGGAGAAAACCATTTCTACATAGTCTAGTATGACGTTATATATCCTGACATAACTTCAACATCGTAAGTTATATAAAAATTAATATTATTTCATTTCTGTGTGTATCTCAAAGTCATTTTAAAGATGCTGATACCTATTTAGTTGTTTAGAAGAATCCATGCAATTATTCCTACTTCTCACTTCAATTTTCTATTAAACATCCAATTAACTGCAAAGGGAAGTGGAAGCATGTTGACACTTGAGCGTCAAATCTGCTTTTCAGAACTTGACTTTTACTTCCATCAACTGACACAAACCATTGTGTCAATACTCAAATACAGTGTTAACATCATTAAATTAACCCTTACATGAGTCCTGAATAGATTTATTAATTTGTTAATCTTCTCAATAATAATGCGGTACATCACTTTAGATTGCAATAGAAAAAAATAATCTTTATGGTATTGCTCAAATTCTCAAAGTTTCATATCTTTGCAGGCATTTTCTAACTTTCTAAATGATATGTTTAATCATTTCATTGGTTTAGTTTATAAAATGTGTATTGTGTATTCAATAAACTTAACATGCAAAATTGACAGAAACTAAGAAATAAGAATTATTTTATGCAATGAAATGCACACATGCAGTATTCGGTTTTCAAATTATTATTTTTTTCACCAATTTAGTGGGTAGCTTTAAGTGGACAGTTCGATCAGCAAATCAGTATTGACTGTTTTTCATGCCCAGAGGTCATGCCCAGAGTAGAAGAAAATTCTACTCTGTGTGATGTTTCTGCTCCTATGAAACTTAAACGCTACGCAAGGGCAGATCATTAACATACAAATTGAAAGGTTAATGTAAAATTGTAACGTGAAATATGTGGCAAAAATACACAGCGTAAATAATACTAGGAACAATGAGAGCAACGTGAGCGACTAGGGAGGCCTGGGTCCTTGTCCCCGAGGTGCCCAGGGAGGTCAGAGTAAGACATAACCACCGCCAAGGCCAGCAGGGGCCGGGCTAGGGCTTGAGAAACCACGGTAGGGAATCCCAGGACGCAACTGGGGAATACGCACAGCGGAGAGGCGCAGGGCACTGCTGTGTGTGTGCGTGTTGACAGCTTTTAAGACTATCGTGTTCAGCAAGAAATAGAATTTAAAATACATTAACAAGTTTGCTGATCACTTCAGGGATAGTTTGGTGCTATGCTAGAGTTGCTGGCTGGGGCTGGGCCTCCTACCCCTGGGGCTCGGGACTACTGGCACAGTTAAGCGCAGGCTGGTCCTAAAGAGGCCCTCTCCTCTCTCCTTTCCTAGGTCCTGTAACGCAGTCTGTCTCTTATCAGTGCCTTGCTAAGCATCAGGACTGGGCTCCTCCGCGGGTCCCTCCGCAACTGGGACGGTGGAGCGACTCGCTTTCCACCCGTTCTCGCCTTGCAGCAGATCTGCAGACGAGCCCAAGTGAAGCGGGAAGGCTGATTGCTTTCTCAAGCCTCCACGCCTTGCACGTTTGCTGCTTTTTCCACCAGCTAAAATAGGTCACGTGGCCAGGCCCAGCGTCAAGTTGGTTAGGGCACTGCCAAGATCCCCGGAGCAGAAAGGCCTGGAAACCCAGGCCCTCGGCTGTCGGCATGCAGGGCAGCAAGGACAGTTTTAAAACAATCCGGGCGCTCTGATTTGGAGTGGCTAGTGATAGACTCGAGAGGCCCACAAAGAAAAGGAAAGGTCACCCAGCTGGTGCGCTGAGTCCCAAACCGCGGGGGGGGGGGGGGGGGGGGGGGGGGGGGGGGGGGGGGGGGGGGGGGGGGGGGGGGTGAACCAGTGGGTCCTTGACTCAGAGGGACTTATTTCTGGACGCAGGGACATTTTTTCCCCTGACTCAGTGAATGCATGAAGTGAACAACGTACCAACTTTCACATTAGGAATAATTAAACGGCACATTCGCAGAGAAACCAAAATTAATTCCCCTGGAAAGTCATTTCCAAAGAATAACACTAAAATTTAAGTAATAAGTTTAATGAAACAGAAATTATAAAGCATTCACTCCGATACTTAAGCACACTGTAATTCCCAGTCTCACATATATTCGTCTACTTTTTCTTTCTGATTCTTCAGTATTTTAATGGTAAAGTTTTTTCTACTCATTGTCGTGCAAACGATGATTATTTTTAAAAAAGAACTCAATTGTATGCTTTCAGTTTTTGTGTTTAAGAATAAAATATGACTTCTACATGGTACATTGAGCTTTTTGGATTTCTCTAAAGGATAGGGTCTCAATTTTATATTTCTTTTTATTCTTGAACTTTATAATGTTTAAATTTGTTGGAGTTTAGAATTTTTTTTTTTGAAACAAGTTCCCACTGTATAGTCCAGGCAGATCCTGAATTCACTATGTAGCCCAGGATGGCCTAGAACTCACAATAATTCCCACTGCCTGGGTCTCCAAAGTGCAGGGATTGCAGGCATCAAATAAATGGACAAATAAAAATCTCCTATAAAACAAATGAAACGATCAAGAAAATAATGTTCCAGTCGAAAACATGGAACAAAATACTTGTAAAGCATGTGTCTTTGAAAGAAGTTAATATTCCACATATTTATATGAAACTCAGCTCAATATCAAGACTAATAATTAAACAAATCAAGAAAAGAAAAAAGTAGGGATTTTTTTTTCCAAAGGAGACAGACAAATGGCAAGTTGGTAGAAGCAAGGTGCACCTCACTAATTATCAGGGAAATGCAAATCAGAATCTCAGTGGGATTTTGCCTCCTGTCTGCTAGAAAGGCTATTTTCAAAACACACTTATATGGAAAATCTTGGCTTCATGGACAAAAAATGAAGCAACACACTGTGTAAAAGTATGTTGTACTCATTATGGAAGTAGGATGAACTTTCCTCAAAAAATTAAAAAATAGAATTGTGACTTAATTCAGCCAATCCATCCAAAGGACCTGTAATCAAAGTTTAAATGAGTTATTTCCATGTCACATTCATTGTAGTATTGGTGAAAAAAAGCCAAAATACAATAATAAGCTGATGGCGCCTGAGAGATGAGAGGATTTAAAAAAGTGTGATGTGTACACTCAGTGGGTTGCTGCTCAGACTTACCAAGGAGGGAGCTCTGCCAATTGCTTCAAGAGGGACAAACGAGGACATCAGGGTAAGTGAAATGAGCCAGATATGGAGAGATCAATAGTGTGTAATCTCACCCATATGTGCTATCTAATATCTAAATATATATATATAAAACCCACTGAAGAAGAGGATAGAACGCTGTGACCAGGGACTGTGTGATGGGATCGGGGACAGTGGAGGAGATGGTGGCCAAGGAACACTGTAGTCTGAGTCTCTGGTAGCCGAGACACAGCGCCCAACACCCACTACTGAAAGGAGAGGTTTAACTTGGCTCACGGTGGTGGAGGGTTCCATCCATGGTCACCTGCTCCGAATCAGCCGCATCCCAGCAGAAAGGCAGTAGAGCTAAGCTGCACAGCTCACAGGGGCCAGAGCAGGGCAGGGGAAAAGCCCCAGAGAGCACGAGGCCCGAGGCCTCCAAGGCCCAGCTTCCACGGCCCAGAAGACACACCCGGAAATGTGTGTAATTCCCTGGGTATTTCTTAACTCCAACAAGTTAAACCCGGGAGCTATATTCGAATGGAGAGAATAGTTAATAATAACAGACTCTGCACCTGGAAATGGCTGAGTGTAATCCAAAATTTATATCACAAGTATATAAGCATGTCAGTCAGTGAATGTGTTCATTTGTGTGATCTAATCAATCCACAGTGTGGACATATATCAAAGTCTGTGTAGTCCACAAATACATACAGTGAAACGATTTAGCAATTCATTTAAATACATTAAGATGTTCACTTTTCAGAGTCTTCAATTCTTTTCTAACAAGAAAAATGTCCTCTCTCAGAAATCGGCTTTTCAATGCTTGGTGTTATCACAAATTCTTGGTGCCTTTTCAGTGAAGTAATAGGAAAGCCACTCTCTACTTTCTGGATTTCTAATGACTTCTGCCCAACACTTAATCACTGAGCTCAGAAGAATTGTAGAATTATTTTCTCAGCCCTTTAATTATACTTGCAGTCTCTGTAGCCTCTGGACAGGCTTTGCAAATGAGCCCTGCGAGTAAGAGTGTGGAGAAGAAAGAGTATCTCACTTCTCATCTGCCCATGTGGGTCAACATTAAAAATACCTAATTCTTATCAACTGGTGGTTGAATCTGGATTTGATGTGTATTTATTGGATAGAAAAGATCTGATAAATTTAATTGGTGCGTGTTGGTGATCCTTAATAATTTTCTTCATCCCGGGAAGTGGCACAGCATGTAGTGCATCTTCGTTACGTGTTGGCTCTGTTTCCCTCCCATCCTCCCATGTTCCCCCCTCCCCAGATCCGTCTCCTACTTTCACAGAGCCTACCTCCTTGCTTCCTACCATCTCTTTTATATATTTTTCTCTTTAAATTATTTATATTTTAGAAAAGAATTTTGAAAAGGGAGAAATATCTTGCTTTCTCCTTTTTTTTTTTTTTTTTTTGCTTCTGACCAAAAACATCTATTTGTTCTAAGTTTCTACCTTTTATTTGGAGTGTGACATGCTTGAGATCAAGGACTTAGTTTGCCTTCATTGATTTATATATTTATAACCAAGAACTATTTCAGAAATTGAATATATTTTATGAGAGGTAGATGTAGAACTTTCTTGGAAAACAAATGCTCTCTCATGGAAGTAGTATGTTTTTCTCTTGGTAATTTGAAACCAACACAAACTCAATAAGTTATTTCTTATACAGATATATAACTGGACTCAAAATTACATCTCAAGATTTAGGAAGCATCAGTAATAATTCAATGGCTAAGAATAGAAAAAATGAGAATATAGTGTGGCTTTTATGAGTGCCAATCTCTCTTATGAGGCAGTTGCTTAGATGCCTTTTTTTTTTCTGAGAGACAATATCTGTCACCTACAAGTTGAGGGAGGAAAGATTTATTTTAGCTCACAGTTTCAGGCGGTCTCAGCCAACAATGGTGGGAGAGGCCTCTCCAGAGAAGAGCTGCTCACTATATTGCAAGACAGGAAGCAAAGCACAGAACTAGGTCATATCCTTCTGGGTCACGTCCCGGTGATCCTCCCCTTCTGGGTCAAGCCACAGTGATCCTCCCTCGCCAACTGCCCCCCTCTTTCTAGCAAGATAATCAATGGCTTAACCCCCATGACTGAATCACCTACCTAACATGAGACTTTTGGGGGACATCCCCAACCTAGCATTAACAGCTACATTCTAGTGAAAGGCTGGGAGCTTAATGACAACAGCTTGTACAAGGCATCTGGGAAAGAGTTTTCCAATCTTGCTACTTTTTTCTTCCAGTGCAGTCATGCCAGATGCAATGACCGAGTTTTGACTAGTGCCTGTGCCATTCTCAAAAAAAAAGAAAAAGAAAAAGAAAAAGAAAAAAAGAAGCATCAATAAACCCAATAGCTTGAAGTGTTTAGTGATATGAACTTAATAATATCAGCAAATAACCTAAATATTAACTAGTTTGGTGATCAAGGCTCATCTACACTACAGTCAGTTTCTGTACGTTCTAGAAATGAGCACGTTGAGCCATTTGCACCAGAGTGATACTATGCCAAGGTGGGAGTACTGAAAGGCTAAGTGGCTGCAGAGCAGGGCCTCGGCCCTTCCTGGTATGAGGATACCAAGAAAGGTGGCCACCTGTGGGCCAGGGTGGGGCTGCCACCACACTCAAACTTGTTGGCATCTTTTCTTTTTCCTTTGTTCTCCCATCTTTTTTGTCTTTTATATCTTAATGAGTCTCATCTTGGCAAATTATGATTGCCTGTGACACACTTTACATCATCGCATGATCATTGCTACCCTCTGCCCATCACATAACTTGAGAGGAGATTCCAGTGTGTGTAGTGTATTTTGACCCTACTCTGCCCCTTTTACCTCTCCCCACGCAATTCTCCCATTCCCCCTTCCTCTCTATTTCTTGTCTATTTATAAAGTTTACTTCTACTTTCTTGGCATCTTAGTCATGGATTTTCCAGATCCTAGAACTACAGAAATAAATTTTCATTTGTTTGTAAGCTACCAAGTCTAAAACGTTTTGTTGCTGCGCCCTCCTGGTTACAATAATGGCTTGTATAAAGCTGCTCTTAAATTATTCAGAAAATCTCTCTCTTCTTCTCCCTAAGAGCAATAAATGCTAAATATGTTCTTTAAGAAAATACACATGCAGGTTGAATCTCCTTATCCCAGATGTTATTCATGGTTGACAATTTGGAGGTAATAAAAGTGTAAGTGGTGTGTAGAACGCGATAGAATTGGCAGAGAGCAAACATTCAGATCGCGAGTTCTTTCACTGTTGTGCTCGCGTTTTGCTGAATCTATTGGATTGTTTTCTGTTTTATTCTCTCTCTCTGGTTTTGGAAGCCTCTAAGGTTCCCCTAACAGTGTTCGCATTTCACATTTTGTGCTTGTGCCATTGGGATGTGGATGGTGCAGAGCCTTTGGCTATACCTCACAGAGCTCGTAATACAGCAGGTGAGTCAGAAATGCAAACAGTTACAGAAACAACGTGGAAGCTTATGAGCTGGGTCAACAGAAGAAGGCTTTCAGACAGACAAAGTAGCATAAGAAAATAAAATGCTTCACTTCCAGGGCTTTAAAGTACTATTGAATAAAAGTTCACTAAACCTTCCAGTGTAAAATGTCCTTGGCCAGAGAATAGACCACATGACTTCATCATAAAACTTATTGGTGACTGGTATAGTGAATCAAAAACTATCTTATCAGGTCTGACTTGTTGGTACAAAAATGGTTTGAATCTGGGACTTAGATTAATTGTCAGTGTATATCACAAGCTTTGAAGAGCAAAATAAATTTTAAATGTATAATTGATACATTAGGAGTAAAAAATGTTACCATATGAAATGTCCAGATGAAATCAAAAGAGGAAGAAAAAACAGAGGAATAAACAATAAAACAAGCCCAGGAAAGATATAAAAATTACAGTAAATAGAAAAATACTTGAAAACGTGGCAGATACTAATCTGACTATAGCAGTAGTCACTTTAAACTTAAATGATTTAAATGTCTAAATTACACACAGACTATCAGAATGGTAAAGAAACAGCACTCAAAAGTATCTGTAGTACTCTAGAAAACAATTTTAAACACAAGGGTAAGGATTAGCAGTAAATCCAGGGAAAGGGTGTGAACGCATCATGCTAACACGACTCAGAAGAAAGCTAGAATATTTTTTTTTTTTTTGAGACAGAATCTTGCTCCATAGTCTGTGATGGTCCTGAATTCCTATGTAGCCCAGGCTGCTCTTGGAATCAAGGCTCTTTTCCTACCTCAGTCTCCTAAGCTCTGGGATTACACATGCATGTTACCATGTTTGGGTTATATAGTGTTGGGGAATCAGATCCAGGGGCTGGTGCTTGCTAGACAAGCACCGTGGCTAGTGAGCTGCACCCCAAATGCCTAGAATAATGACTTTAACGTTAGAAAAAAAATGGATTTTCGAACAATGAAAATTGCCAGGGATAGAGAGAACACGAGGACATAAAATAATGAATGAAGTAGTCAGTCCTCCAAGAAGACATCACAATATTTAGTGCATATACACAGAGCAGAGAGAGAGAGAAAGAGAGAGAGAGAGAGAGAGAGAGAGAGAGAGAGATCTAAATTCATGAGGTGAAACATGATAAAACTGCAAGAAAAGTTGGAAATCTCATTACGACATTTGGGGTGTACAGAATTCATTGCAATAATTGGTAGATGCTGTAAATAACACAATAAATTAATACTGGGCTCTGACTGTACTGTGCACAATTGGAACAGTAGCACTTAGAGAATACGTCATCTAACAATAGAAGGACATACATTCTCCCCAAGCTCACAGGAGATACTTGTCAGTAGAAACAACACTTAGGACCATAAAACACAACTAAAAATTGCAAAAGAAGTAGAAACAGCACAAAGACTGTTCCCAAATATAATGAAATGGAACTAGAAATAAATAACAAAAAAAAAAACATATTGGAAACCCTAAACTATTTTAAAATGTAAGTCCTAATAGTATCTTGATTAAAAAGAAGTCACAAAAGAAATCTAAGAATATTTTTAATGAAATAAAAGTGAAAATTTGTATGACTCAGTAAGTGCGATGCTACGTGGGAGATTATCACTGACTGTATATACTGAAAAAAAGGGGCTAAGATTATCATCTGAGCCTCTAGAAGGAGGAGCAACATGACTCCAACGCAGAAGAGAAATAATAAAAGAAAATCCTAGTACTTGCATACAGAAAAGGCACAATTTGGGAACTGAAAAAGAAGCCATTACTGTAGATTGCATGTATATGTGTATATATTGCTTGAAATTAACCCAGGGCTCCACACAAACTAAGCTGCTCCCCTACCCCTCTGCAAAACCCAGCTTTCTAGTAAACATTTGAGGACAAAATTATATAAAGTTTTTTATAATCACTTATAGAAAGTTGAAGAGAGAACACATTGTAATTCAATTCTATGAGGCTAGTGTTACCATAACATGAAAACCAGAGGAGACATTAAGAGAATAAATAAACTATGGATTGAAATCTTACAAATTTAAAATTTGGAAATATTAGCAAATCGAAACTGCAGATTACTCTCCTAAATATAATTTTATAAAAACCTGACAAATATTGACAAATCAGACTCAAGTAAAATTTATTCCAGGAAAGCAAATCTATTTTAACTATCAAGGCCATTGAAGCATTTTATCACATAATCAGGCTAATGTATTAAACTCATACAGCCGTATCACGAGATGCAGTCATTCGAAAAGAATCTCAATCTTCTTCATGGTAAAAATTCTCAAAAAGCTAGAAATTTATGAAAATATCCACAAAGTGATAGAAAGCCCCACCATTTACATTCATATCAAAGAAATTAAATACTGAGATATAATTATAGCAATAAGCATAGAATATAAGAGGGAAATTGCTGAACTCTTATGAAGAAAACCAAATAAATTTTATAAACTGAAAAGATAATTTTGTAACAAGACTCAGCTTAAAAATATATCAAACATACCCATTTGTGAGGTCAACTCAATCCCACTAAAAATCAACAAGTTATTCTATGTGTACTGAGAAACTGACCCTAAAGTTATATGGAGAAACAAAGGTCTCAACTAGCAAATAGACTATTCAACATAAAAAAGTTAGTGGACTGCTGTTACCTTACTTGGAGATTTACTATGAAAGAACAGTGTCAGGATGGTATGATATTCATGAAAGAATAAATCAATAAATCAATAGGGCCTGGAAATAGACTCATACAAGCAGAGTCAAGTAATCTTTGACAAAGAAAAGGTAGAAAAATGCACATCTTTTCAAAAAATATTCTGGAACAATAAGATATCCCTCTGTAAAAAGATACATCTACATACAGACCTTTTACAAAAAAAAGTGGGTCACAGAGTTAAAGGCTATGAGCAAATCTATGAAGTATTCAAAGTAATGACATAGGAAAAAAAATCTAGGTGACCTTGATATCAGCAATGAATTTTTGATTCAACACCAAAAAACATGTTCTATGAAAGAAGAAAAAATATCTGATTTTTTAAATTAAAACTTCTCTTTTGTAAAGGCTTGAAAGTGAAAAGCAAATTGCATACCAGAAAGAGTGTGTGTAAAGCACATTTCATTTAAAGAACGTCTACATAAAAATACCCTAAACCCCCTTACAGCCCCCAAATAAGAGAAAAGCAAAAACTCAATAAAGATCTGAAAGATACTTCTTAATGTAGAGTTACAAATGGCAAGTAAGTCTACGAAAAGATATTCAACATTGTATCTCATCAGATAATTGGGAATTAAGGCAATATAATATAGCTATACATATTAAAATGACAAAAATCCCAGAATTAAGTTGAATATATCTAATGCTAGCTGGACTGTCAGATTAGATGCTTCTTTCCCACCAGGAGTACTCCAAAATAGTTCAGCAGTTTTGGAAGATAGTTTGCTGTTTTCTTACCAAGCTAAGTGTTGTCATACCCTAGGACCCAGCAGTTACATTCCTAAATACCTCATTGCACTGAAACTCGCATCTACACTAAAGCCCCTACACACATACCTCCAGCAGCTGAATTTATAAATTCTTATGGCTGGAAGGAGCCGAGGTACCTGTCAATGGTGGACAGGAAAGCCACAGTGTATCTGATACAATGTAATACTCAACAACATGAAGAAATGAGCTATCAAGACGTGCAGGGACCTTATCTGTAGAGGATGTGTGAATGACATGCGCCAACCTGAAGAGAACAGGTTTTATGAGACCCCGGCTGCATGATAAAAGCGCAGGTAGAAACAGTGAAAAGATCAGCGCTCCCAGGGGTGCTGGGGTGAGGCAGATGGGACATAGGGACAGCTTAGAGCCGTCGAACTATTCTGTAGGAGACTAATGGTGACTGTGTGACATTATGCATTTGTCAAAACCAATAAAACCTACAAACAGTGTAAAAAGAAACAGAAGAGTGGATTTAGCTAATGATAACATGTCAAAATTGGTTCATTAAATGTAATAAGTGTCTCACCATAATGCAAGATGATACAATAAGGGAAATTGTGTGTGTGTGTGCGTGCGCATGTGTGTGTCTGTGTGTGCGCGAGCGTGCACGCATGTGCACAGGGTGGAGATAGGACTGCTGAGCCACAAGTTTTCTGTACATCTAAAACTGTTCTAAAGAGTAAATTCTGTACTTAAAAATATCAAATATTTGTAAAGCCAAGAAAATAAAGATACTTATCTTTGTTATATTTAAAGAAAAGATGTGTGGTAGCCTGACAGTGGGCTTTCGGGAGAAATAAGAAGCCAGGCTTGGCTGTGCCTGCCTATGATCGCTGCATTCTGGCCGCTGAGGCAGTAGGATTATGGGCAACTTAGCAATTTAATGAGGCCTGTCTCAAATGAAGGTAGAAGAAATAAATAAAATTTGGCAGGGTGGGGGGTAGCTCAGTGTGAAGGTTCTGGGTTCAGTTTCTAATACTGAAAAAGAAAAAGAAAAAAGGAACAGAGGAAGGCTAGACTGAGTCACTGACATAGCACTGTGAGAAATGCAGCCCAGAAACATTGTCTTTCATTAATATCTTGGGACTCTTGTGGTGTAGATCAAAGTGTCCCCTAAAGTTTCATTCATGCAGACATGGAGGTTTTAGGAAACGATTGGATCACAGGGGCATGGTGGTCAGCGAAGGTCTAATCATTGTTGAGCATGTACGTCAGGGTGTCCGGGGTCCCTGGCCGCCATTGGCCACTGGCGATCAGGAATCAGCAAGCTCTGGGGGAGCAGGGAATAGGGCGGCTGTGAGTACTATGGGTGGGAGACTGAATCAGTGCAACAGCTCCTTTATTCTGTGCGGTGGGGAGCTTGTATGCAGTTAGAGGGAGGAGGGTCAGCCAGGGTAATAGGGCAAGGGTCACTCTCTGATTGAAGGAATTTGGGGGTCTGAAAGCCGCCTAATTTTCATAGCACATCTTTCAAAACCTGATCACATGATTTCTGGTAAGAGTCTTGGTGCAGAGGAAAATTAGAAATTTGAGGAGAGTGAAACTTGAGCTGTGGCCCACCTTCCTGGGCCTTGGGTAAGAGAGAGGGGCTACACTTGCACCGATCTCAGAGGAGATTATCAGGGTCTGAGCCGCCTTCTACCTTCTGCTGTCCCAGGCCTAGTCAGGGTCCCACACATGCAGCTAAATGTGTGGCCCGGAGGAGGAGCCTGTTTGGAAGAGGTGAGAGGTGGGGAATGTGACTTTGAAGTCTGCATCTCCATCCAGCTCCTTTCTCTCTTTCTGCTTTCTTTCCAATATGAACTAAGCACATTAACTCCACCGGTCGCGCCCCTCATGATGTTGTGGCCAGCCACCTGCGGACTGTAGACCCTCAACATTGGGGCAAAGGAAACATCTCTAGGAGTTGTGCATTTTGTCCCAGCAACAGCCAAGTGACTAATACAGGGACATGGGGAAATGGAGACAAAGAGAGAGAAGGTGCGATCCAGCAATGTCCCCCACCCCAAATCAGATATTAATTCCAGTTCTGTTTTACATCAGAAGTGGTGACACATGCGCGCTCACTTAGGTAGATTGGAAATTTAGCATAAGGTCTCATTTTATGGCTTAATTATTATAAAAAAGACGAATGTGTTTATGTATTCCAAATTGATTAGTACCCTCATAAGATTGTCAGATACAGTAAAAGCCACGTTGATTTGAATTCTAGGAAATACAAAGCACATAATTACTATGAAGTTTCTTAATGATCTAAACTAAGTAAGAGTCTTGATTCTTAGTGCACTTGTATTGGAGTGGGACTTGGGGAGGGAGAGAAAGGGAGAGAGAGAGAGAGAGAGAGAGAGAACTGCTGATTATGAATTCTGCAACTGCTTTTCGTAAAAGCCATCTTGCATGTGATAGTATCCATGAATCTTATCATGAAAAGACTAACAAGTTTTATTACAAATTTCAGTGCCTGGCTTCAGTGTTACTCATTTGCTTGTAGCTAACTGCAGAGAAAGTCTTTTAGGTAACTCAAATCCTGTGTCTTCCCTAGCCCACTTCCACTGTGGGCAAACCAGGTGGGCAGACACTACCAACCTTGTCGATTCCTCAAGCCTTCCAACCATTTAGGGGCAAAGGAAGCAGCTGCCTAGTGCTTTGTTCTCTGGCCTCTTTTCAGCCGGCCCCACCCTCTAATGAAATCCTTTAATTATTTCCCTAGCCATTCCTTCCTTTTTTGAGACAAACATACCCAGAATCCTCTCTTTTCAAATATTTACTGAATTCCCAAACATTATTCAGGCTACAAGACTTATTAAAAACCAAATAACAAAATTCAACAAACACCTACTTCCTGTCCACTAAATATTTAATCTGTTTTTATTTAAAAATTTACAGGAAACTCAGGTTACAATGAACTCAGGTTTTATCTGGTTCATAACTATAGAAAAATAATTTTCATAATTCCTTTTTCTAAACAATCAATGAAAATTCAAAAAATAGAAGTCATAGGGTTTATGCTTAAATTATACTAAATGGAAAATTATTCAACTCAAGATTATGTCTATATTGAGTTTTCAATACCAGTTTATTTAAAATACACTGATAGTAGAGATACCTGCCTGCAATGCCAGAAATCTGGAAGGCTGGGGCAGGAGGGTCATGAGGTTGAGCCCAGTCAGGGAAGCTCAGCAACTTAGCAGTGCAAGACCCTGTCTTTAAAAACAGAAAGGACAAAATTTTAAAAAAAGAAACCTGTGGTCACAGTTCATTGTGAAGTCCCTGGGTATCATTCTTAGTACTGTACATACACATAAATAATAGGTAAATATGCAGTCAAATATAGATAATTTTTTATCACTTGAAGTACTAAAATGTGAACAATACACACAAGTTGCCCAAGCTTACATTCTAGATAGTGTTTTATATATAAATATTACAATACATTATACTATATACATACATATATATATATATATACACACATAGGATATATGTATATACTATAACATATATACCATATATACATATATATAATTTATACTATTATATATGTTAGATATAATATATTACATGTTATGATAAGTGTTATAAATAATATTCACAGTTGTAAGTTTCTAAAAGAATAAAGATAGAATAGGGGATAATGAAATCAGGAAATGCATAATATTCCTAGTGATTTTGGTAGTCAAATTTTTCATATGAAATATATAGAAAAACCACCAAAATTGTTTATCATTTTATATTAGCCAAAGACACGAGTTCAGTCCCCATTTTGGCTCTTTCCAAAGAACTTTGCAATCATAATTCTTTTTTTTCAGGTTTCAGAAAGAAATTAGCATGTGCATTAGATTTCTAATCCTTGGATTTGTTTTTCCAACTTCTAAAAATATCGAGTATTAAGCCCATGTTTTTATAGAACTCAGAAATTATCTTTGAGCAGCTGCATTTTGAAAAAGTTGAGTCTCTTTAAGTTCTCTTTAAGGTACTTTAAAATTAACAGATGCTTTTATTTCTCAGACACTGAGACTTTATTTTTAAAAGGAGAACAAATGGAATTTGGGCGTGGCCATTTCTGGTGGACAATAGTGGCTGTCAACTTGAATGAATTAACAGATGCGTAGGAAGTTGGGAAGGCACCGGAGTTCTAGTCCCTGTGTTCCCAGAAATGCTTGGGTTCTGAGCCCTGTGACTTCAACTATGGCTTAAATAACTGATGAGATATGGCATTATTGTGAGCCAATAAAAAACAAGAATGGGGTCTGGTTGACACTATGGAAATATATTTGCCACGTGACTACAAACAGTGAAGCAAGATGACTAATGACTGGGACTTCTGACACTTTGAGCTAGAAAAAGCCAGTATTTTTTCAGCGATGAAAGCGGACGAGAAGACTGTGCTTCCTGACTGTCTGCTGTAAGACACTTCACTTATGTAGACAGTGGTGTAAAGTAGTCCCGAATCAAAAATATTGCTTTTTCTTTAATTGTATATACTGAATCTTTTACTTTTAAGAAGTTGAGTGAAATCTTATTTTCATAAAAAATCAAGGAATATAAAGATGGACAAGGCCTCAGTTGACTTCTTTCCCTTAAAAGCAAACTTAAGGGGGAAAAGCACATGAACTGAAATGGGAAAGAAAAGATTGAAGGGAAAAAGGAAAAAAAACAATTCTAAGCTCTCTATCACATTCTAGCCATTGTCGTGAAGACATATCTCGTTTAATGTACATTGTGATCCTTTCAAATAGGTATTATACAACTGTAGAATTTCTAGCAGGCAATCTTTTTCTGCATATTAAAAATATAGATTTTATTAGTCTTTTTGATGCATAATTATTTCATTCATCTTGGGAAGTTGGTTCATATACATATCATATCTTGGCATCGTTTTATTGCCAGACTTTGCAAGCTTTCATTTCTGAATCATTGCAGAATTGTTCACCTCAAAGCTACAAATGATGGGTGGTTCCTCCCTGGCCTCTGCAGATGAGGACCTAGTTCTCCTTTCTTATTACACCCAGTTTTCACTTTGTAGCAATGTGCACACCGAGACCCATGCCAACTCCAGCGTCAACACAATCAGAGCACAACATCTCTCCTGTGTTTTATGTCGAGGACAAAGGTAATGAAATTTATCTGTCTTAAATTCCCACAACAAGTGCGTATTGCAATGACTGTTAGCATCTTTATTTTAAGATGAAGAAACTGAGGCTCAGAGAGGCCAAAGAGCTGAAAGTCTTCGAGTTGGTGAGACGACGATCAGGGCCAGGTTTCAGTCTTTTTGCTTTCAGCAAACACAATACATAGACATCTTTGATCCAAGTTCTGAAGTGCCTAACAATAGTACAGTCTTCATTTCCCGCCCCCGTACAGGATTTCTTTTTAAAATTAAGCAGATACAAATACCCTTTCAGCTTTCAAAAAAGACACTACATATTCATTATATTTAATTTGAATACTTCATCCTCATTGCAGAAATATTCTTTGCTGATTGATCCTTTTAACAATATATGTAATTGCTCATCTAGTCCCTCCCGGGCCACGGCCTGCAAGCAAGGCTGGAAAACCTGTTAAGATATTTTTGAAGAATCCTCTGTGTGCTTAGCGTCTCTGCAGTTGGACTTCGGGCCACAGGTGCCCTTTGGCTCACCTGCTAGTGGGGCCAGGGATCAGTCACTACAGTGATTCAAACATCTCACTACTTCTTTCTAAGCAAATTTTGTTCACATGCAGCCAAAGGAGTTACCTTTGCTTCCTCCCAAATCATCTGCTAAGGCTTCAAAGTGGTCAAAACTGCGCTGTGAAAGAGATATTCCTGCATCCTGTGGCTTCTGATTAGATATCTACAGCGAGTCCTCTGAAGTAAAGGGAAATGGATGATGGTGCCTAGACCAGTTTCCTTCCTTGAACTTGAGTTAGCCTTTCCGAGCAGAGTGAAGATGGCAGCAACACCTGGGTTTTCCAGGTGTGTGGACAAATATATTTCCACAGAATGAATCAAGGAGTGGTTGTCCTGCTTTGCTATCCCAGAGCAGCTTGCAAAGTCCCACGTTCAGGTGTAATTTCCTCCTGAGCAATCATCCTTCCTCAGCCTCTGGAATGCCAGTATTACAAGTGTGCGCCACCTCACCCAGCGATTCTTAGGGAACCCAACCCAGGGCCTTTTTTGGCTATTTATGAAAAAAGTAACATGAACTTGGCCTCCGTTAGAATTTTTATTCAGGGAATCGTTACATAGGTTTCTTTGTGCCCTCTAAGAACATTAAAAGGGCTGTCAGATAGATGTAAAGAAAATGTCCTTGACCATGTGAGCTGCTCCACGCTGGAATACGTTACAAGGGAAGGTTAGAGGCCTTTAAAAATAAGATCAATCGCTGTCTTCATATCACAGCATAAAGTCCCAGTGGAGATGTCACTCAGGATCAGACTAGAGGTCCATCCTCTGCGCAGCCGCTGCTTTCTCTTGAACATGAGTGTCTAGAGTGTAGTACTATCCTTCTCTTCCCCAGTATGTATCGTAAAAAATTTTAAGTCAAATAGTTTTCGGTTTTACCCTACTGTGTTCCTGCTGAGTAAGTATAATCCATCTTAATTCTTCCACCTCTATAGCCAATAAAATAACACAGAGAATCTGGGAATGGGCTCACAGCGGCCCATATAAAGTGTGGTGGAAATGAATGCTGTGGCATTTGTTGAGAGTTGATGTTACATATGTGTGTTTTCCAGTTCCATTATCATGTTAAACATATATTCATTACTGATAGGAAAGTTGGGACTGCAGGGTTTCTTTTGTTCTCCTCTATTCCCTTGATCACATTTTCTCCATTCTTCTTTAACTTCTGACATCTTCCCGGTTTAAAATATGTATTGAACTCTATTATAGTAAAATAAGTACTTTTCTCTTGATTTAAATTTGCTTTTGGTTCTGTGCAATTTTCCTCTTAGGTTCATCAACCCCTCTGATTGTTTCCTACTTGTCTTCCAGATCTGCTCTTTACTCTTCTTTCCCCCCAATTTCATTGATATGTATAAGCACAAAATTTAAGGATTACAATGAGCATTTTGTGCACCTATGCATCTTGTGAAGGTGACCAGGACTTTCCCACTCTCCTTTTGTCCCTCCCCCTACCCACTCCTCCGTCCCTCCCCACCGTACCCCCCTGGTTCACTTTGTTTTTTGTTTTAACTTCCATGAGATAGTTGTGGTCTGGGATTCTCATATCAGAGAGACCATTCGATGTTTCACCTTCTGCTTCTGACTCACTTCACTCAGCATGATGTTCTCAAGTTTCTTCCATTTGCCTGCAAAAGCCTCCATGCTGTTGGACTTTATAGATGCATGGTATTCCATTGTGTATAAATATCACAGTTTGTGTACCCACTGGTCTGTTGATGGGTATTCTGGTGACTTCCATATGTTAGCTATTGTTAGTTGTGCTGCTATGAACATGGGTATACATATGTCTCTGTTATGTGTTGTTTTGACCTCTTTTGGAAATATTCCCAGGAGGGTTGTAGCTGGATCGAAGGGGATTTTTTTTCCATTCTTTTGGGAGATCTACATGCTGCTTTCCTGAGTGGTTGTACCAATTTACATTCCCACCAGCAGTGCAGGAGGGTTCCTTTCTCCCCCAAACCTCTCCAGCACTGATTACTACTTGACTTGTTGATGTAGGCCATTCTCTCTGGAGTGAGATGGTGTCTTAGCATTGTTTTGATTTGCATTTCTCTTATGGCTAGGGATGTTGAGCATCTTTACCATGAATGGATGACATTTATGAGTTTCCAAGACTTCAAGTAGCCTTTAGGTTTGGCCAAGGGGAAATTAGAGAGAAAAATCAAACAATGAGAATAAAATACTCATTCCTTTAACATTTCTTGAGAGCTAATTTTGAGTAGACTGGTTGCTTGGCTATTTGTCATTGTTTCTACCTCTGTAGTCACAATTATTCTCTCATAAATGAATCCTTCTAAATCCTAAGTTCTCTTGGGATCTTATTCTGCACCTTTTCTTAACATGCCTTCTTTCCTCCTTCTTTACAATCAGCATAAACTTTCTGTTTTTTTTAGGAAAATGATGTATTGTTCCTTGTCAACCAGTACAAAGAGTCTTCCTGATAAACCTATCTTAAGTTGAAAATGTCAGAGGTCAAAAAATATAGTTATCACACCTAACCTGCTGAACATCTTAAGGCAGCAGCACAGCGCACCTGGAGTGTCTCTTCTTCCTCACTTGAGTCCATGGGTGACTATGAGCTACCACTTTCTCGCTCTACCCAGTATCACCAAAGAATATTGTGTTGTGTGTTGCTAGATTAGAAAAATATTAAAACTGAAAATCATAACTGTGGCTTTAATGGAATATGTATTGCGTTCGCACCATCATAAAGTTGAAAAATCCTAAATTAAGCCATCAGAATTGAAAGGCTGTTTCTTTGACAGCATGCTCACTAAAAATTAGCATTTGCCCAGCACTTGGTACCATATGGGGCTGGAGAAAAGGCACAGCAGTTAAAGTGCTTGCTTAACAAGTACAAGACCCTGGGTTCAATGCCCACACATCATGTAAACTGGGCGTAATCCCAGCACTGGGGAGGCTGAGGCAGGAGGAGTGTGATGAGTCAAAGGCTGGCCTGGTCTACATGATGAGTTCATGACCAACTGCAGAACTGTAGACCAAGACCTTCAAAGAAAGGAAAAGAAAAGAAAAATTAGCATTTGCCAATAGCATAAGTTATCCAGATATACCAAAGGAGATACTAGCTATTTATTAAGATATATATATATATATATATATATATATATATATATATATATATGTAATTTAGACTAAGTAACTATGGGATAATTATGTAGAACCTTGAAAAGATTTATAACTGTAGATCAATTATAAATAACATTTCAGAATATAAAACAGTTAAGAATTCTATATAACATTACGTGAGTTTCAGTAATTTTAATCTTACTGGTTTCCCTTTTGTTGTATTAATTTGTCATATTTGAACATTGTAACAGTAATGAAAATGAAAACCATAAAATTCAACTCATGACTGACTTCGTGATATTATTAGATTTTATTGGCTATTACGATAAAAAAAGCTAATTAGATAATATAAAAATGTTTAGTTTAATTAATCTATATTTCTCATTGAGATTTTGAAATAACAGTAAAAATAACACAAAAATAAACTAGAACCTTGAGTTTTTACAGCATATAGATATCAATGGAGACCATCAGTCAGAGACAATCTGAAATAAAAAATAACTATTTAAAGTCTTTGCTTTCTAGTGCCACCTAGTTAAGAGCTCCAGGCTAATCGGCATGTCTGTGGTTAGTGTTCTTGCTATGGTATCATTTACTTTAGATGTTTTTTCCATTGATATCCACTGTGAAATATTCATTCTGGGAAACTTGTCAGGAGAAATTCAGGCTGAGCTCGTGTACTCATGTTGGGTGATAGAACTTCTCATAGTTTTATTAATTTTTTTTTGCTCATTTGTATCTTAAAATTTTATTTACAAGCCATATGTGATTTTTTTAAAGTTAAAAAAATAGAAAATCCAAGAATGAGTTTTTGAGTAACTTATGACACTAGTTAATGCAAACAAGAAAGAATGAGGCCTGACTTGCCTCTTTCCTGTTCAGTGATTGTCTAAATTTTATTTATTTTGACATGAACATGAATGTGGAACAACTTAGAAAATACTGCCAGTATTATTATGTGCTCTAGTACCCTGGGAGGCCTTGAACAAGGACAAGGAGATGCAGCCGAAGTCTGGGGGCTCCACAGGGCTAGGAGGCAATGGAAGATGGAGTAGAACCCTACTCAAAAGAGAACCACTTAAGGCACAGAAGACTTCATTTGCATTTTATTTTTACTTTTTGAAGATGGATTTTAAGGATTCTAATAAGACGGCAATGTTGGTCTGAATTTTTAAAGATGAATAAAATCTTAACATCTTGCCATATAGAAGGACAGAACAGCACAAAAGGATGTGAATATTTTTAATTTTGAGGAAAGAGTTCTTAGGTGATGGCAGATTTTAGTGCCCTTAAAAATGTGATGATTACCCAAAAACGAACTAATGCATTATTTGTGGCTTAGCCAAGGACTTCAGACATAGCTCCGTGTATTTCATCAGCCATTGTTGGCTATCCCTGCCATTAATACTGATGACCGGGTAAGATGCACTGTCATTATTGCACAGAGTAAGAACTACTTTATGGATATCATTTTTGGACATGGTCTCCAGGAATTAATTTTGCCTTCAAATGCCAATTGCGTAATTAAGGAATCTTAATTGAATGCACTACTTGTGGGTGTGCCACTTTGATCTTCATTTTATGTGTAAGTAACACATCAAATGTCAGTAATGGCACCGATTGTGAATGGATGATTCGCATGAGAAAATAGGAAATTGGTATTGACTAAAATCAGTTGAACAATCTGTCTCAGCCATGTAAAGACAATCTCAGTGTCTGTGGTCTGTTGACTATTTTCATCACAAACTTAATAGGGAATGATGACAGAGCCAGAAACTGTCAAATGTGAACAGAATACTTGTTACAATGAGAAATCAGCTACAAAAAGTTGTCTTGTGCTGGGTTCTTCACAAACAGGTAAAACACTGTGGGCTATAAAATATCTTCAAGGTCTATCTTACTGGTACAAATTTGATTCCAGGAATCTGGATAAGTTTTGTAACCATATATTTGTGCCTCTTCAAACTGAAATAAGGAAATATGTTCTAAATAAAAGTAAGAAGAATACACAAAGAGAAGTTGACCTCTTAGGCACGTGCTAATTCCAGTAGAATTTCTCTAGTTCACTTTGCATTTGTCTACTACTACAAAGTCTTCACTGTAATGTAAGAAATATGAATTGAAATACTGTAACTCATTAGAAAGAGATACTTTCTTATGAATATTAGAAACAGATGCAATTTTTAAACTTGAATATGCAGGAAATTCCAAACAAAGCACTACTTTGAATTTTTTGATCAATCTAAAATTGTATCTTTTTCTAAACATTTTATAAGTTCTTCTTAGTTCAAACTATGATGAACTAAGAAGACATAGCAGAACCAAATCTACTTTCAGTTGTTTATTTTTAAGTACCTTAGATCAAATATCCTGAAATTTCAAATATATTTATACTCCAAACACTTTTGCACTGATGGTACTCTCCTAGGTGAAAAGTAAAAATATGAGATCCTGAAGGACAGCATCATAGCTGTTGAATGTTTCTGATATTAGTCTGAATTCATGTAACAATTACTTTTGGCACAGTGACAAGGCACTGATCTCAATAAATTTGATCCTGAAATGGAGTCAGAGATTTATTGGAATCAGGATACAAGAGAGAGAGTGGGTTGGAAAGTTAAGTGGCTACTAATGCTGAGCTGATGTGAAACGTGAAGGTGTGCAGGGGATGTTATTACATTAGGAGACGTGGCCATCAGCAATAAGATCTGAAGCTGGTCATGGGACTGTGTTGACAGACAAAGGAGAAGACCAAGATCATAGAAAGAAGGAGAATTAACCAGCAAAATTAAGAATTTCACAAAGCTTAGTCACAAGAAATTATGGTTGATCCTAGGCCGTGCTTTAGAGGTATCAGTACAATGTCTATTTTTAACAGTCACATAACATTGTTGGTAAATTTTTCCTTAAAATTAAAGTGCATAAAACCATTGTAGTATATTAACTATTCAAACACATCACATGTGTATGCACTTGTGTGTATTTGAAGTAACTGGAGGTGGTATTTTTGTTGGGCTAAATTTAATTTTAGCTTTTGACACATGAAAAGGAAAACGATTCCGATGCATGAAACTTTGAAGATTGTAGTAACCTTAGTTTTCCCCAAATTATTCTTATTAGTATGAGCTTGCAATGCGTAACAATCACATTCACCTTGAAGAATTGGGGTGTAGACACATTGCCCCTTGGCCATTTTTGCTTCTTTTCCCCCTTTCCCGCCCTTTAAGTTCGGTCCCCTCTTTCCTTCTCCACGAAGTTTGTCTTCCTGTTTCCTGCCATCACCCTTATTTTGGGCTTTTCATTACTTGTACTTTGGATTTCTCATATCAGAGAAACCTAGGAAGATTTAATCTTTTTTGTGAGGAAGATACTTTATGGAAAAAAATATAGAAGGAGAAAAAAAGGGGATTGGAGCTTCTGCTGGTTAGAGGGGGCTGGAAATGTGGATTGTCGGTGTGGCTTGCTGTCTGGGGCTTTTACTGATGGCCTGTGCTGAGCAGCGTTGTCCTTGAGGCTGGTTGCCGTGTTCTCCACCCTCTAGCAGCTTTAGGCCTCCCTTAAGCTGCTTTAGAAGTGCTCTGCCCTGAGGATCTTTTGTTCTATTTTCTGGCTTTGAACTACTTAACATTTATCCAGTGAGTAGTCTTGGGGAGTGGTCAGCCACAGGCTTTCATGAGGTCTTGCCAGCAGCTATTGCTGTGCTAGGCAGTGAAATCTCCATTTCTGACGGGCCCAGTCACCCACACTCACTGTTGTCTGGCCCAATCCCCCTTGTGGTATTTGACAGTGACTAACTGCTGTTATGGGGTTGGGATGATGGCCCTTGTATCTGGCGTATAGACTTCTAGCTGCACAGGGGCACTGTTGTGTCGGTGGTCAGAGTGTCCCTGCAAAGACGGGTGATCCAAGGGTTCTTGGCAGTGGTAAGAAGGCCGAGTATGTGGAGCTTGGTGCAGACTGGCGTTTGTAGCTTCATGGCTTATTGCCTATTTAATCTTTGTGTCTGATTTACTTCATTAAGAATAATGGTCTCTAGATGCATCTCTTTCCCAATAAATGTGCCCTTCATTATGGCAGAATAGTACTCTATTGCATATATATTCCACATTTCTTTATGCTTATGGGTACATAGGCAGCTAATATGGTTTAGCTGATGTGTGATGTGCTTCTATGAACACATTTACTTACAGGCATCAGTTTGGTGGTGCAGGTCATACCTTTAAAGAGATGACATGACAAAAAAACTGTAAGTACTCATGACTTTTCATGCAAAGTCCATGACTCATGCAATCATGTGTATAGAATAGACATGAATATTTATTTGCGAGGGTGAGATTTTACCCAAAGATAGGAGATGCAGAAGTTTCCCTCAGTCACTGAACATCAGAATTTTCATGGAATCAAATTCATTTACATGGCCATTTTTAAAACATTGATGTGTCTTTTCAACATTCATGGCCATACATGTTTTTCTCCCGGCATTTTACTTTTACAAAATAGGTGAAACTAACTCAGTGTGTGCCTGGCATACATCACTGTGAAGAACAGATTTTGGATTTGTATCCTTCCGCAGTTCCTACCACCAACTCCATTGTATGAAGAAGGTGTTCACAGCCATGAAAGAAAAGGCAAGCCATGTTATGTGTCTAATGTACAGTGAAAAGGTAACAAATAACCGCAAAGGAATAATAATTTTCAGACAAAAAATTGGGAAGTAAGCTTCATGACAAACTTTCGCTGGCTGCCTGAGCAGGTGCTACTGGAAACACACCTGTACATAAATGAGTAAGAAATCAATTTGACATTTGCACCATGAAACACGGAGCACATGATCAGTAATCTCAGTGATCCTCTAAATACCATTCAGAAATGTGAGCAGACCTAAATTTCCATTTGGCTAATGACATTCACTGCAGAGCATATGACAAGCTGTCACTGTCACAACACCAGTAATATATCAATAAATTCCACCTTTTCTTAGCTCTTTTTTATACTTATACCTAAAGCAAAGGGAAAATCCCTAGGTACAAGAGATATTGACATTATCTCTCATAGACCCAAAAGAAAATATTAAAGTTTCATGCATTCACTTATTTGAATGTAATACAAAACACAGGGCTGTATATTTTTCTTAAATAAAGAACATTTAGCTGTACCTGAGGGCAAAAAAATCCTTGTTCATTCTTTTTGGCTATAAGCAAAATAACCTTCAGAAGTCTATGAAGGTTTTTATTATTATTATTATTCTGTTAATAGAAAGCGTTTGTGACGACAAGAGAAGGATTTCAGGAGGTCAAGCACGTCTTCTCCCCCCTCCCCACCAGCTCAGTGCTGTTCCTAAATATACTCCTCCCAGACCAGTTTAGGTTTTTCAATGGGAAATGACAAACAGGAAATAGGAGGAAAAAATCTTAAGGTATGAATTTAATTTGTATTTGTTTTCTCATAGTTATTATTATTATTATTATTATTTAGTATATGCTTGCAATACTTAGCGTTGCCTTCATCTTGGGGAACTGAGGCAAGAACGTAGCACATCTTAGGTTGACTCTTCAATCTCCCCTTATTATCCCATCATGCCTCCCACTCCAGATCCTCTTCCCATTTTGCTGTAAATTTAAAGTCTTACTGATTTCCATATTTGAATAGCTATTAGTTCATAATTATATGGTCTGCTTGTTGGATGATATGATCATTTTAAATTTACCTTTTGTAAATCATTTGGCTTTTGCATAGGAAGTTAATGCTGAATTAATGAAGGCGTCCAGCTGCAGGCAGAAATCACAACTACCAGGAAAAGAAGCAAGATCTGGTAGCTCTAGAGAAGGAGAGATACACTAGATATGACTAAAAAATTACAGGAAATGTTTAAATTATTAAAAAAATTATAGTAAGAGACACGTGGCATTGACACTCCTTAGGTCCTTCCCCTTTGCTTGAACCCCTTGTTTCTATTTTTTGCCACTTTCTGAAGCAGTTCTGGAGATTGTCTTTCAAGAATGTCTTTAGTTGCCTCGTCATGGCTACCTTGATGTCCCGAATCATTCATCACATTGACCTTTCATTGCTGTTTTGACTTTGGGGAAGAGACAGAAGTTTTACCATGCCGGATACAGTCAACAAGGTGGCTGAAGAAGTGCCACGACATTCTGGGGCTCCTGCCTGTTTGGTGGATGCCGTGTGGTAGTAGCATTCACCCTGCTTTAATTGCATCTCATAAAGGTACTTACAAAAGAGGACTTCCACAGCTGCTTCAGAAAATAGCAAAAACAGTGGGTGAGTGTCTTCGAAGCAAAGTGGATTGTATTCGGGGAATTGATATCCATGCATCTTTGAGACAAATGCATTTTTAAAAAACTTAGACATTCACCATATATTTTGATCAGGCCATGTATATCCGAAAAACTAAAATAAAATAAAACCAGTACATTAAAAAGACGAACTCCATGATTCTTTTTGACACACATCACAATAACTGAGATACGAAATCAACTGGAAAGTGCATTGATGAATAGAAAGATAAAGAAAATGTGATGTTTGTTCTAAAAGGAGGACAGTTCAGCCCAAGAAAAAGGATGGAATTCTATCATTTGCAGAAACATGGTCTTCGACTTAGCAATGTGAAGTGACATTACCCAAGCCCAAGAAGACAAGTGCTACATTCACTTTCAAATAGGCATCTAGACTTCTGAGCTCAGAGTAGTAGAAAGCAGAACTGTGCTTTCTGGAGTCTATTGGGTACGAAGAGAAAAAGATATGGAGAGAGGTTGGTGCATGGTGCAAAGCCACCACTAATGTACTCTGGTATTCTGTTACACAGAAGGGTGGACACTGTTGAAAATATTGTGTCTCACGGCCCGAAGTAATTGGAGATGCTGTGGGATTACTCTCATCACAAAGGAATGATGAGACGGTGGGTGACGTAGACAACTGGAGTCGTTCAACGCACAGTTATGAAAGCACTGAAACACGACACTACACACCACAATAAAAGTCTAGTTGAAAAGATTTGAGATGATGGAAAGAGACCTGTGGGTTGAGGGTGACGAGAGTGTAGGGATGTCAAAATAATTAAGATACGACCTGTGAGTGCCCCGATTCCCCGCAGAGATGGTTTACATTTCCTCCTATTTGCAGTGGCTGTATTGGTCAGCTTTTTAATGAGGAGACACAGAATTCAACATTTAAAGGAGAGGTTTAATTTGGTGTCTGTGCCTAGCTGACTTCCTGGCAATGACCTCCCAAGGGGAAGGTGCAAGGGCGAGTAGCACTGACCGAGAGGGAGGAGTGAGCAGCCAGAGGTAGACGGCAAGGTTCCGCCTCCATGACCCACGCAGAAGCCCTTGGAAGTACAGGTGTGCTCCGTCGTCCTCACGAGTGTCAAAGTTGATCAACTTGGCACTTGGCTCTCACTGCCACAGTTGCTACAGAATTAGCTAGAATCCTGTATTCAGAACTCCATCCCTTTTGTGGTAAAGCATATTTTCTTGGAAATTCAAAAACTTTAGAGAAAAGTATCACCTGATAACACAGAGCCATGTAAAATAAAACATGGTAGTTTGAATTCACTTATTCATCTTCTTATAAGAATTTATAGCTACAAGGACCCTTAGATAATATCTTTGTTTTCAGGGAAAGAATCTCAGTGCCAGAGATTGAGGGGCTGACCCAAGTCTACTTGGTTGGGCATTTTTTAAGGGTCAAGGTTGCAATTAGGTGTTTTGACTCCCAAGTCTAGACTATTTCTAGTATACCAACGTGTAATGATCCAATTTTCTAAATTAATCATTAGTATTGTTAGTACTAATTAGTATTATTATGGCTCATATACCAATAGATTTGTATTTTTGCATCAAAAATGCATGTGTTTTTCCTGTTGTTGTTATTGTAATAAATTGCAACAAAACAGTGCCGTAAAACAGAGCAAATTTATTACCTTACAATTCTCTGGAAGCCAGAAGTCTAATGCAGGTTCCTTGGATTAATTAAGGGTTATGGCACTTGCCGGAGACAGAAACCAGTGGCTTGCTGTGTTATAGCTTTTCAACATTGCTTACGAGCTTTGCTTTACGGTCCCCTTCCATCTCCAAAGCCGCCGGCGCAGATTGTCATTTTTCACGTCAAAAAGCAATTTCCGGTGCATCCTTGCCTCTACCTCCTTTGCGCCGTTTTCCACTTTCAAAGGTGCTACCCAGGTCTTTAGCCCACCTGCAAAATCCTGCATAATCTTTCTAACTGAAGGTCAGCCCATTAGTAATGCTTACTGCACAGACAACCTTAATACTACTTTTTGTTATATAAATTAATACATCCTCAGGGTCTAGAAATTAGCACATAAAAATTTGGATCTATTAATCTGTCTTTCATCCCATCGATGTTTAATACCTGATTCCATCTAGATGAAGCATGTCTTTATTCTTATCTTCTATAATCTGCGTACGTGTATGTTCATGCGTGTGTTCGTGTGTGTGTGGTACTGGGAATTGAACCCAAGGCCTTTATGCTGAGGTATGTTTCTAGCCCATTTTCTTCTAAAGTTTTTATTTTGAGACAGGATATCAACAAATCTCTGAGTTGCCCAGGCTGGACTCCGGCTTAGGCTCCTCTTCCTCAGCCTCCCAGAGTGCTTGGATTACTGGCCTGTGCCACGGACCTGATTCGGCCTTTGTTATTTTTACTGGTGTTTATTTCCTTAGGAAACTTTGGGATTCAATTTATTCTGCCTTCCTCCTGAAGATTCTCCTTGTTCTCCAATTCCGATGAGTCCAGGAATCCCATGACTCAATTGTCGTCGAGTTCCAGGCAGCCCAGTGAGGAAGCCAAGGCCAGCCAGTCTTCCAAGCTACTATGCTCAGTAGGTGTGAGAACACACACACGTGGCAGCACAGTGAGGCTGGTGCGTCACTGTGTGCACAGTAGGCACGCACTGAAACAGAGTGCAGACACGAAAACGGGAGTGATCGCCTCGGTGGGAGTGGGCCAGTGACGGCCGGAGGGAGATTTTAAGTAGGTTCTACAAAGGAGATTATTATACTAATATTATTATTATTATTTTGGCAGTCTTGCAGTACTGGGGATTGAACCCAGGACCTTGTGCCCCATGGGCAAACTCTCTCCTACTGAGCTACATCTTCAGCACAAAGGAGATCAGTTTTGATCTGGGTCTTGGAGAAGGAGATAAGATTATTACAGAAAGGTCACATGACTATGAGCCACTTCTCTTCCCCTGACACCATTCTGATCATCTCCGGGCCTTGTAAATTTTCTCCGTCTCGTGCCTTTTCACTGTCCTTCCTCGAGATGTATGCATTTTCCATGACTTAATTTCAGGTCACCTGTTAGGTCTCTTTTTCAGTGGCAAAGGCTTGCTCTCACCCCGTTGGTCATCGAATCCCACATGTACTGCTTCCCACTGTTAATAATTTCCCCTCAAATACTTTACATTTCCCAATCCTGGTTGAATTTTCCCCCCATAATTATTGTTCCTAATAATACATGTTTGCATACATGATGATTATATTTAACTTGGGGAACTGGTACATAGACATACCTCACTTGGGCCCCTTCATTTCCCCATCTTCTCTCCTCCTTCTTTCCCCTTTCTCCCTCTCCTTCTCCTCCCTTTTGTTTTGCTCTTTAAATTATTTATAGTTTGCCTTTTTCACATGTTAACATCGAACTTATCCTCCCCTCCCCCCGACACAAAAAATGAAATTGCCTTCTTCCAGCCGTACTGTGATCTACCTTGTACCCATCTCTCTGCAGACTGAGGAACTTCTGAGTGCAGGACACTTACTTCGTTCTAATGTATCTCCTCCTGGCTAGACACCTAGATCAAAAAAGTTTAGCACTGACACTCAGCAACTGAACACTGTAACTCCTTGAAGTCCTGCAACTTGGCAGGATTTCCTTCCGTTTCCCAAAGTAGAAATTTATGAAGATGTAACACTTCTGTTTCTTTGTACTTATTTGCTGGGGGGAGAGTGTCCTTATTTTCTCATATGGGAAAAGAGAGCGATGGTTGCTTTGGTGACTTCCATAGGACCTAGATCCACAAGGCAGCGACATGGCTGAGAACAGAGTTTGTTCTGATCTGCGCTTCCTACAATGCCTCACTCACTGACAGCAGAGAAATTCCATATGAATTAAACATCTTTCTTTGAAGTGAAATAAGCTTTTCCTTCTTACATTGGCATCTTCACCCCAGGGTATTCTGCGAACTGAAAAGGAAGACCCTCAGCGAGGCTGCCTCTTGCTGACCCTTACCTGGGCTTATCAACTCCTTGTGGAAGAGCTATTTACTTTGAATAGCATCTCCACAGTGGGAGAAGAATTTCAGGAATCCCTCATCTTTCCATTGATGCCAGCTCTACTACTTTTCAGATCTGAAAAGATGAGACCTTTGCTACTAAAAACAAAACACCACTACCATGAAAATATATTCATAAGCAGTTACACCTTGCTAACCCACAGAAGAGGTGAGCAGATATTAAAAACAATATTGGCTGCTAAATAAATGTGTGATTAAACATCAGTTATATAAATACTTTTCTTGCATATATGGGGTAAAACTTATTTTGGGAAAAGTTTAAATTTCAATGAAGAATACAGGATTGAGAGAAATTATCTAATGTTTCCACTTGATTCAATGCCTAGGACGATTTCCTTGCACATTTGAAAGGAGAAAGACACACCACGGTTTTGTGTACGTGGTGCTGGGGTGGCGTCCAGGCCTTCGCACTGAGCTGTGTCCTCAGCTCCTTTTTTATTTCTGATTTCAAGGTAGGGTCTTACCAAGTTGATTAGATATCCAGGCCGGGCTTGAACTTGCTATCCTCTTGCCTCTGCCTCTCAGCATGCTGGGATCATAGGCCTAAATTTAAAATGTCCCTAGCCCCATACTACTTGAGCTCTAAGAGGGAACGAGGGACTTTATTTTCATCCTTGAAAAGACCCACAGAAGCTTTCAAGGGTTGCATTATTTACACAAGAGATCCTTTTCTTGTTTAAAAGTATATAAACTGACATGTTTTCTTAGAATTTTCTTTTTTTTTTTTAATCATTGTATTAGTCACTTTCCCATTTCTGGCACCAAAGACTTAACACCCACAACCTAAAGGAGGAGAGGTGTATTTTGGCTCATGGTTTCAGTCCATGGTTGTCCAGCACCAAGGCAGAAATGGTATGGCATGGCAGAGGGGCCTGGTGAAGGAAGGACACTCCCTGTGGAGGCCTATAGGGAGGCAGAAAGGGAAGGGAAGGGATGGAGATAGGAACATACCCTTCCTGGTCTCACCCCCAGTGGCCCACCTCCCCTGCAGACCCTCCAAATGGCACAGTCGCCCCTTAGCTGATCCATTGATGAGTAAAGGAGTCCCTGAAACCCGATTGCCTTCCAAACACAAGTGACTTTGGGTGACATT
Source organism: Ctenodactylus gundi (assembly GCA_004027205.1). Taxonomy (NCBI): domain Eukaryota; kingdom Metazoa; phylum Chordata; class Mammalia; order Rodentia; family Ctenodactylidae; genus Ctenodactylus; species Ctenodactylus gundi. Next base: position 205,464 of record PVKB01002810.1, read on the forward strand.
TCAGATCTAAACCACACATCATCTTAGAGTGAATATATTTTGAATTACTATAAATAAGTAATAATAATATCTGGCATCCACTTTGGTATTTCAACTGATGGCAAAGTGAAGGTCCGGTTGAATTACAAAGACTGAGTTGTGTTGCTACATTTTTGTTTAAAAATAAGTAAACATTTTGAAATGGTTGTACTCATGTGTTTGGAGGAATGTATTTATAGCAACGCACTGTGACCCTTTGTTTCTGGCCTGTGCGCCAAGTTCGAGCGAGAGAAGGCGTGGCAGAAAAGGCAGCACACGCGTGAAAGTGTTCTCTAAATAATGCGACGGTCACCACAGACATTGCAATTTGCATCCTCAGAGCCAAAAGGAAAAAAAAAAAAAAAAAACACGAAGAGATTGTCAAGGTGAAGAGGGACAATAAGGGCTTTTTCATTTTCAGGAACATCATTTGAAGAACCGTCAAAATCTACATCAGTGTAAATGTGGGTAGAAAGTGAGAAGAAGTTGAGTGCTGAGAGACTGTTACGTTCCCACCACCCCCCAAATTAAAGAGGAAGAAGAAGAAAGAGAAGGAGAAGGAGAAGGAAGGAGAAGAAATAAGATACTCCTGCAGAGAGACAAGGTCCACACCAAGGCGAGCTCGTTTTGACCTGCAAGGAACCTGAATGTCATCCTACAGAAAGCAGAGACCCATTGAAGAGCCCTCGGAGGTGGTGCATGTTCCATGTGGAACACTGTGTCAGTGCTGGTAGCGCCAACCGGACGACTAGGCAGTGAACAGAACATCGACTGAGTAAAGTGATACTTTGAAATTAACTGAGGACAAGGATGGCAAGGATGAGCGGGTGGGAAAATGTTTAATTCATATTTAGAAGACATAGTTGTTAATACTAACTCGTGTGGCAGAGGAAGACAAAAAATTGGGAATAATTATTCTCGGGTTTTTCCTTTGAGCGACTGCGTGGATTGTGTGGCATTAAGTTAATCACAGAACAGGGAGAGATGGGAGAGGAACGGAGGAAGGGGTGATGTTTTCACGAATCATTGACATTTTTCAGGTAACTTTACTCCTTTTACACTAGCAGCTGCTCAATAATAAATGCAGAAACATCTCCTAAAGTTTTAATATAGAACGTGCATGTTTTATTAAATTAGAATAATTATTATTTTGATTTTAACTTTGAAATACTGTAGTATTTTCTAAAGATAATGTCTTTTCAGATCTTGCTGAATCTTGTCAATTTATAAACAGTCACAGATCAAACTCTTAAGATAGTTCATCACCCTGAAACAGAGTTAACTTTCAAGATGTAATTTTAAAAGTTTACAAATGTATCTGAAGCTTCCTCAGGTTTATTAATGAGTTTAAAACCACCCTTAATCCATGGACTTGTGACTAAGTAGCTCAAGCTGGGCTCTTATTTCTGCTGAGATTCGTTTTTGTGCCCTTCGATCTGACCATTATGTCATTACTAAGGTGAAACTGTCAAACACAAACCAAACAGAGCATAAGTTATAACAAAAACTCTGTTTTGGAAAAATAACAACTTCCATTTCATTACTGCCTTAGTTACTCTTTCGTTGCTCTGACTCAATAGCCAACACCCACACACTTAGGGGAGGGGAAGTTTATTTTCACTCACAGTTCCAGAAGGTCACAGTCCATTCAGAGGTGGCCAGCAATAAAAGTACATGGCAGAGGCCGAGGTAAAGGCAGCTCCTCATGACATCACAAACTGGAAGCCAACGGCCTTAAGTCCAGTCTCTCCCCAGAGGAAAAAGCTGCAAAGATGTTTATTCTTCCTTTCTTTTATACAGTTCAAGTTTGCAGTTGTGCCTCCAACATCTGGGTGGGTGCTCTTCCCTCATTCGTTGACCCACAAATTCCTCACACCATAATCGAGGCTGGCTCTTAACTGCCTAACCCGGGCTGGTTCCTAATTGCCTAACCTAGGCATGCTTCCTGATTGGCTCAAGTTGACATACTCTCTCAAATTGTCACAATCACCAAATATCAATGACCTAAAGGCTTGTTCACTCTGAAAAGAATTTCAAAATAAGAGTGTAGGAAACAATAAAAAATCTGTTTTATCACCCGGGTCTGGTATTATTCACATGAATGTGCCTCTTTCTGTTGCTACACTGAATTTTAAAAGGCTAGAAATTCTATTTTACACAATGTTAGAAAGATCTGTCCATGAACAATTCCAACTCTAAAATTAAATACTTTTAGATTCCACACACGTCTGTGCCTTCAAACACTTGGATACATTTATGACATTTACCTTGTGGAATTGTACCTGTAGTTCAAGTGTTAGAGAGCTGTGAATGTTGTGCATTTGACAGCACTGATTTATATTCATTGCAATATAGTGATATAGTTTATTTTAACTAAAGGGAATTATCTAGGGGACTGATACAAAGATGGCCCTCAGGAAAATGGTCTTTTAAACACTTTGGTTATGACTTAATTCTTCATAAATCTTTACTGATAAAGTATTTTAAGTGACACCTATGTGTCTTGAAAAGAACAGTTGATGTGTTTTTTCCCTAAGCACTGGCATTAATACTGAGGATAATCTATCATTTCATATGTAGTCAGAACAAAGGTTGTTGACATATTTAATACTTATGTTAATGAATATTGTTAGAATCATACTTAGCTCTCAAAGAACCATCTCATTTATGTCATTAAACTATCAACTGAAAAAGGAAGTCAGAATATTAATTATAGATGTAGCATATCTATGCAGCTGGACCTCATTAAGATCATCAGTGTTAGGCAATACTAGCTCATGTCCAATATCTTGGTGTTCTCCAACTTAGGTAGATAAGTCACAATTAGTAGCAGGTTGGTATTAAAATTTTGCCTAAATATCCTTATCATTATCTCGTTTCCTTTTAATAGTAGATTATGACTGATTTTGACAAATTCTTTCTCAACACCATCTTTGCAACAATTGTCTTTCACATTAATTTTTAAATTGGTAAATGTATTACTCTGCTATATGCACTTGAGAGCAATAGGACTAAGCCACATTCCCCCAGAAAATGCAGAGCAGTTATTTTGCTGCTACCAGGAGAGTAAGTAATGACTCCGCCAGCGGCACGCCCAGCCAACCCCTAAACATATCGCAAGAGTCAAGTTCATCTGGATGATTATCATGTGGGAAAATCTGGTTGAAAAATTATTTTGAGAAAATTTTACGAGAAATACTATACCCTTGTTAATTCTGTAGTCACTTAAGAGCCAAATTAAAACAGTTTGCATAGTTAGGAGATTTCCAAGGTTATGATATTGCCCACAAACATCAAAGCATAAGATGCACAAGACTGGAAACATACTCAGAAATTTTCAGTTTTCTATCCAGCAGTGGCTCCCTGGGAGCTCCCTAGCTGTCCTTGACACTGTGCAATGGGCTATTTCAGCTGCTCTTGGCATTTTGCTCTTTTTACCTATTTGGGGATGTGTTGTACATTGTACTTTGGAATGGTGAAATGAACGCATGGCTTGTGTTTCTTACTTACAGTATGAATTCAGAAATATAAAACTCTTATGATTAGAATGAATGCTTTTTTGCTTTTATGTGTTTAAATCATTGAATGTGGTTGTTTAAAAAATCTGAGTGGGATAAATGTGAAACAATAACATTGGTTTATGATGAATGTTAGATTTTACTTGAAACCAAATTTTGGTTTTTTAAGTATAACTAGTGAAATTTCACTATTTCTTCATAGAAGTTTATCTCTATTTTAATAAGAAAATCAATGTGAGTCTTGATGTTTTTACAGCTTTAAAGCCAGAAATATATTATGGTTCCTAATCTAAGGCTTCGCGTCTGATTCTACAATGACTGCTTCATATCTTCAAATATACTATGAAATGAAAATGTCTTTGTGATAGAATTATGTAATGCCATAATACAATATAGATATTGGTTGAAAACGTGATATGGAAATATTTCTTCAAGTCAATTTTCAATATACTCATATCATTAGAAAATATTAGCATTTATTTGTTTACCTGTTTTGGCATATGCATCTCATAGCTCCAGGCTTGGTTTTATTAGAGATAAAAATGATCTCAGATGCAGTGTGGGTGTTCAAACTAAATATGAGGTATTCAAAAGCCCATGATTTTCAGTAAGATTCTTCCTTAGAGAGGTACCCGCAAATTGAAATGAATGCCTAGTATTACATAAGATTATTCATGTGTAGGAGGATAATGTTACTGGGTGACTTTCACATCTCTGTCATGTGATCAGATCTCCCTGGATGCCCAGCTAATAAATAGATAAATTCACACACATATAAAATATGAGATGTATAAATTTAATGTACAATATCTAGTTAAATGTGTGAATTACAGTGGCACAAATATGTTTCATCAAGTATTTGATATGAAATCAGAATTTTGAAAGCTCTTTCACATAAAAAATTGGTCAGTCATTGGGTCTACAGGTTAGGTAACACAAAATTTAACAAAATACAATGACACCCTGTATTTCAGCCCATATAGCAAGTCAAAGACTTCGGCAGCCATGGCTGTGTTCCATCCATACACGTGAAGAGATCCGGAAGCTTTGTTTATGACCCGTTTTCCATTAGGTGGCCGTGATTTCCAGCCAACCAAACGAACATCTGAAGAGGCTCTTTTTCATAGGTAAGACTGTAATGGATAAAACACTCTTATCTAGGGTTAGAGTTTCAAAGATGAATAACTCTGGCAAGGAGAAATTTTCAATATAATTATGAAGTGAAATTTATTTTAAAACATGGGATATAAAATAAAGTAGCATCATGTTTCATTTGCACTGATGAATGTTTTTGTAAAAGAGCGTAAGGCATTTATTATTTTCACCATTCTCAGTGAACACTTCACTGGATATTTTTTCTCATAAATTATGGGTGTTGTAGTTCCAGAGAAGCAATGCAGGCCCTCGAGTCAGTGTGAGGTTGCGTAGGTTTATGAGACGGTGACGAGCAGGGGCACAGAACTTGACTAAGAGAGAGACGCAGGAAAACTAAACAAGCGTTGGCCTCAAATTTTCTCTAGGTTGTCATATCAGTGAATTGACTCTTTCTCATCAGTTTTATAATTTGGCAAGAAAAAAAAAAAAGACTAGGAAGGAGACTTTTAATGTTTACTTGATATGAGATGCCCCCTGCATGTAATGACTATGATTATTGTCATCATTATCCCAACTTTTGTCGTAACTGTTTATGTTAACTAAAAAGGTTAAGAAGGTAAAGGCCTCCAGAGTTGTCTCAGCGAAAGGTAGAACTTAGCATGATCGAGACCATCTAGACTGAAATTTGTGACAGAGGATGATGACTTGACTATGGTGATATTTTTTTTGAGTCACGGCATAGTATACAAGGTTCAGTACATGAAAGGTACAGAAAAATGTATTTACCTCAATGCCAAAGCATCTTTACTATATATTCTGTAGTTTCTGTAGAAATTTAAAAATTCATCTCTTACATTTTAATCTAACATTTTTCTATATGGAATTAATCATGTGAATTAAATTGTGACCATTTGAAAACTATGACCCAGGGTAAATAAGCTATTCCAGTTGTATGAAGCTGTTGTGATGTCTAGAGCACACAGCTGGGCTTGTTAAAGCCCTGTGGGAATGCGCCTTTTCATGTAGTTCATCATCCTTCCACCTTTTTTCCCAAAATACTTCCAGAAAATTGTCTTCATTTTTTTTTTTTTTAGTCAACACTAACCCTAGATAGGCAGCATTATTCTCTAAGGAAGTTACAGGTTTGTCTCACATTTAATTGAAGAGAAAAATGCCTTTCCATACCCTGTGATTTTTGTCTGTGGTCCTGACACTTTATGTCACTGGGATACAGTTAGGATTACTATTTACTTTTGTCACCAGTTTAGAATACTTTAAAGTATACATGTTTCAAGATACTTCAATAAAAGGAAGCTTGAGAGATCTGTGATTCAAAATTTTATTTTGATAATTTCACCTTCACACATTTATATATTTAAATGATAAATTTTAATTGGGCTGATAGATATATTATTTATATATTCTTTCCTTTCCCTTTTTTAGAATACTACATGCACGTATGTTCTACATGTTAAATATTTTCCATGTTATGAAAAAGTGGTTAGAATGTAAGTGATGGATAAATAATTACTTTTAATTTTTTCTGGAAATTGTATTTTTAAATATACTTTGTATACCCTTGGAGAAACATAGAAGGAAACATATGTTAGATTATCTTCAATAAATAATCCATATTTTAGGAACACTTTGCTCTTATAAAAATTAAGATGACTGCTACAGTGGAGGAGGGCTGTCAGTCCTTGTCCGAGCACTGGCGAGGACTGAGGGCCCTTTGTCAGTTACTATGGGTGAGCGTGAGCGTAGCCAGGTTCCCAAGACTCAGGCTCTTCATTTCTACAGGGCTGCAAATGATGGCTTGACTCAGGGTAGCCGGGAAGGTTTCACGAAATGAAGCTTGTATAGCCTTCGGCATGGCTTCGGCACTCAGAAAACAGCAGCAATAATTACAAATGAAATCGACGAGTTGCTCTGGTGAAACCCAAATGGAGCAGCTCAAGGCCGGATCTCTTTCCTTCGGGGTATTGTTAATGGCTTAGAGGATGCGTTTCAGATACTTTCTCTTCCTTCTTCCTACATTAAGTTGAGGTTTTATCTGTGATTCAGAGAACAGACAAATACACGAATAGTGTTACTTTAATATGTGGCAGATGCTTGTCTGCAGTTGCATGGAGATGAGGTACCAGGTCGTTTCAGTGATGGCTCTGGGCTCACACACTATTGCAGCGTTGGGGTTGTTGTGCTATAGGGAGCTGGCTCATAAAGTGGGTCCTACCTCACACACAGTGACTGATACTGGCTGGGGATATTTCTGCTTTGATTCATAATAAGAAGAGAGAGGTTGTTAGCTGTTGGCAGAACATCAGAACATTGGAGACGATTGCTAAAATTTTCCAATTTTAGAAAGGAAATTTATGAGAACAGGAAAGAAACACATTTGACAACAAAGGTAGGTCCTTGTTCTTTATTGTTTGAAAATATTGTTCAATATTAGCTCAGAGGACTAACAGCCACAGTAACTCCCAAGGTCAAGGGTCCTACCAACTAGAACACAGGGTAGGTTTATCCACCAATCTAGATATTACAAGATCCTTAAAAATGCTCTTGTCTAGTTGAGGAAGTCTAATATACACTATATGAATTCTTTTAGATGTTTTATAACTATACCCTTGATTTTGACATTACCCTATACTATTTTTATAGTACAGGACCTTCACCAAGCTGGGACAGCTGAACATTAGAATTCTGTATACCAGCTTTGGCCAACTTAGGCATTCTGTGGCTGAGGTCTGACTCGCTCTGAAGGGAACAAGAAGCTCATTGGCTAGATTTTCTCAAGCATCGCAGGCCGGCTCTCATCTTGTTTAGCTGGAAACCTCTCCTCTGAAGAAGCCAGAGAAAAGAGAGAGGCCTCAGAGCTGGGGTATGGTTACTTTTGTCTCAGTTACTGGTCGCCTTAAATGTGAACGTTGGGAAGCAGACTTTGCCCTGTTGGGAGGTTGAATTGTGGCCACGTTACAGACAAGCACAACAATGGCTGTGTGAGTTGGTGGGTGACTGTCCCGCAGCCTCTGTCAGTCTGGGACCCGTTGCTTTCATCTGGTGTTCTTTTTGAACATCCCGCGTGACGTGCTGCCGAGTTCGTGTTCCTAGCCCCATCCTCATTTCTCCTTGCTGTTGTCTCTTTAGTCTAAAAAAGCAGAACCAGTACTTCTGGGCCTACCTTAGTACCAGCAAGATATTTAAAATGGAAAATAATGTCATTTATATCATAACAGTTTAAAAGCAGACCCAAGCAAAAGACAAACATTACTGTGTTCTTTAGACGACTGGGATGAAATAAAGATTCTCAAGGCGAAACAAATAGCAGATCCCCATTAAAACATTATGATCAGGTTGGCCTCAGAATTTTCAAGATTACAATAGTAGCTAGAAGTTGAAGGAAGAATAACTTCAAATTTTGAAGAGAAATACTTATAATGCAGACATCTATACTTCCCAACACTACTAATCAAAGGTGCCTGTCACGTACACATTCTTAGGAAGTCATTTAAATGCTTGAACCATCAAAAGGTAAAACAACAAGAAGGAAAGGAAGGAAGAAAGAAATGAATACACACACCCCGGAGCAGAGGTCTCACAGAGATGAGAAAGGAAGAAAGCCCAGATGACAGCGAGTTGGTGAAACTACATCTAGGGTTATTTCTACCCAGCAGGTATAAAGGAAAACCAGCTTAGGGCCAATTCGGAAATTTGTAGGCATGTGAAGATTCATTATCTTTAAACCCAAGGAAGTCAATGGAATTCCAGTTTAGGAAGACGATGGTGAATGTCTGAAATTGAGTCACAACGTCCTCAGCATCCTCCGGACTTGATGATTACAATCAAGTCTAGTTTTTTTTTTTTTTTTTCTTAATTGGTCTCATGCAAAAAATCCTTATTCCTACAGGCTGCAGTGCTCAATAAAACACACATTTTCCAAATACAATACTACCCTGGAGTGATATCCAAGAAGCAGGCGAGACTGGTTGCCTCTGGTTAGGGGGTCTTGATGTTCACTGAATGTTAATTTGCATTGTTTACTCTTTTCATCTCTTTCGAACTTCATATCGCTTGCATGCATTTCCTGTGAAGCGAAGGAGAACATAAAAATAAACGACAGAATAAAGATATTTCCTAAGGCAAATAGGGCTAAAGAAGTCAGGTATGTCTTCATATGGCATGGCTCTCACATGGTGTGTGTGTGTGTGGTGTGTGTGTGTGTGTGTGTGTGTTGTGTGTGTGTGTGGTGTGTGTGTGTGTCTGTGTGTGTGTTTGTGTGTTGTGTGCATGTGTGTGTGTTGGTGTGTGTGTGTTTGTGTGTGTGTGTGTTTGTGTGTGTGTGTGTGTGTGTGTGTGTGTGCTGGCATGCTCAGGATTAAAGCCAGGGCCTTGCGTGTACTAAGCACTCCTTCACCTACTGAACTCCCAAGTCACAAACGCTTTTGAGTCAAAGCGGCAAGATGCAAAACATTTTGTATAGCTAACAATAATTTTGCTAGGACAAAAATGCCTATTCCTCTACACATGTGTATATATGCATGAAGACACATGGATACACACGTATATGCAAAAGACATGCATGCATATACACACATACAGATGCATATGTGCTTCTTGTTCCTAGAAAATCTTCAGAATAGTTTTTTCCTAAACTGGCAAGATTGGTTTCATCTGAGGGGGAAAGTGATACACAGAGAACTGAAGAGACAACAGGCCTCAAGGTTTTTTTGTTTGTTCTGTTTTTGGGGTTTGTTTGTTTGTTTGTAAATCTGTGCTAGTGCACGTGCCAGGCCAGCTCTCGGTACCCCCAGGCCTCAGGCACACTATATGAACTTTTTCGGATTTTTGGCTTTTCCTTTCAACTCATACTTCTCTATTACTACCTGAAAACTGAGAAAAATACAAACATAAACGGCCTTCACTACCAATGATGACACCACCTCGTGTTCTCTGTCAGGGAACACAGAAGTTGTCCCCTGAGTACTGGTCCTTGCCCTTCTCTGCTATTTGTCTCCTACTGTGCTTTGGCCAAGGGACGGCCCCCAAGCTATGGGATTTGGTGTTCACGCCTGTGATTCAATAGCATTTTACACCTTAGGATTTAAAATTCATGGTTAGTGTCACTCATGTTAAAACATGATCATGTTGCATAATTTTCTGCTGCATGTCATGCAACATTTTGTTTGGTTTGGTTTGTTAGTGAGTAAGCCAGATAGCTCACAGAACAGTGTGTGGCATCCACTGCATCCCAGAAGTTTGTAGAGTACACAACCCAACCAAACTCACCACAGTTATTGTTGAAACAACTTGCAGAAAATATGACATTTTGCAGGAGTCTCCAACTCCTGGGGTTGGGACCAGCACTGGACTGTGCCCTGTTAGGAGCCAGTCGTATACCCAGAGTGTGAAGCGCACCTGCCCACAGCTGCCCACAGTTGGCTTTACCCGCGAAGCCCCGTCTCCTGTAGGGTCAACTCTGCTACCAGATTTTCTATGAGGGATCTACGTGGCACACTCCTTATGAGGATGACATGCCTGGTGACCTGGATGGAGCTGAAGAGATCATAGTAGAATCACCCCTTCAGTCCGTCTGTGGGGAAAACTGTCTTCCATAAAACCAGTTCTTGGTGCCAAAAAGTTTGGGGACTGCTGAGTGTGACACTGGTTAAGTGGCTAACATACAACTGTGCCCTCATGCCCATGTGCCAAAGCGGGCACCTGCGTGGTCTGAGAATCAAGGCTGATTTTCAAGCAAAGGCTGAGAGTTGCAGGCCCCTTTTCCCTTCTTCTGTAGCTGCAGTGATGTATGTTTGATCACGTATTTATTTATGTTTGGATAATAGAGATCACTTGTGCAATTAACATCAATATCTCTGGAGAATAAGGGAAAAGCCGCTTCCTATTCATACAGTTTACAACCTAAAACTTACATATTCTGCAAAAGCAGCTTATATCACATTTGTCAAAGTAATATCTGAACGGTTTGACTAGGAAATCACTTACTTGCATATCTATAAAAGGTGTGTTTGAGATGCAACTTTAAAAATAAATCACTGCTAGAATGTGACCATGTGAAGGTTTGAAAAACATTAAAAAACTATTTTTAACTGATACATGAATAAAATACCATGTAATGAATGTATCAAAAGACTAATTAAATGTTCATCTGCTCTATGACTGCTTTTCTGTGGGTGACATTTGTGAAAATAATTAAGTTTTCATTCCATAAGATGTATAACTGTGCAAAAAGTTCTGAAAGTTGCATTCAAAAGTTACGGTTTGAGGGAAAATAGCCTCCAATTGAATAGTCTGTTAATTCTATGGTTGAAGGAATTTTCTTAGGTTTTCTATATATCTAAATAGAGAAGAAATTTGTATTGTTTTTCCCAAGACAACATTAAAGTAGAGAGGCTCTGCTTGCCTGCCCTGTTCGATGCTCTCCTAAAACCCATTTCCCACATGTAAGGAAGTGATTTCATGTATATTACGTATTTGATAGCTGTCAGGCACTGTTTTACAGTACTTTAAAATTTAAACTTACTGAATTCTCACAGTGAAAGAACAACTTGGGTTATTATTGCTATTACGTCTTCCACTAGATGAAGGCATGTGAGGTCACGATGCTTGAAATTGATCCTCTGGTGTCCCGCTGCTGACATAGACTTAACCAGAGGGGCTCAGAGTCTATGGCAATACACTCTTCCCCTGAGCATGAGTTGATGACTGACCTTCACCGCGGGCCTTCTTGGTCCTCACGCCATCAGCCCTCACCCTCAGACACTCCTTCCCAAGCTCCCAGTTTTGTTTTCCCATGAAGATGGACACAATTCCCAACTCCTCATTTTTGCTTTCAGCTTCTGAACTGTCAGCCTTCTGGTTTTTCCTCTGTTAGATCCCTAAGGCGGATATGTACACTGTCCCAGCCTGGTTGGCCAAGGAGAGCACAATTATTTTCTGTTGTAGTTCTGGAACCCAAAAATCCAAAATTGAAGTGTCAGCCTGTTTTGACTCTCCGTGGAGCCTCTAGATTCTGCTGGCGACAGGCCGCGGCCTCTGGCCTGTGACCACCTCACTCCAACCGTCGCCTTCGTTTTCACTTTACCCTCTTGGCCTCTGTCTGTGTTGTGTCCTCATTCATCTGTTTGCTTGTTTCTGTCTTTTATAAAAACTCTTGTTATCTGATTTGTATTCCACCTGGAATATGCAATAGAGTAGAACCATATCTTGAGTTTCATGTTTCCCTATCTCCAAAGATTCTTTTCCCAAGCAAGGTGTTATCTACCTATGTCAAGCTCTGAACAGGGACAGCTCTTCTTTGTGAAGACTGACAAACTCATACCAATTTTTCCTCCACTGGGACTCAGGCACACTTGCTTTCTTCCCTTTCCCAGCAGACACTACACTTGGTCCAGCTCAAAATCTGCAATTTCCCAGCCTTCTGCATAGAACAAACCTTCTCCCCTTCAAATTCAAAATAACCATCACCTAGAGTCAAGAAAATTTATTTTTCTCTCTAGGCCATCCTCTCCTCATGCAAGCAGAAATCAACAGTGCTCACACTCATGCAGCATATTAGTTTAAATTCCTTACAGATCACTTACCTTCATCTAATAGACTTATCTACTACTTTTTATTTGCTCACCTATTCATTTATTTCTAAAAATCTAGCCAGGATTGGTAATGCAGGCCTGTTCCCAGTACCCAAGAAGGCTGAGGATTCCAAGTCTGAGCATACACTGGGCAACTTAGTGACTCAGTGAGATCCTGCCTAAAAATGAATTTTTAAAAAATGGGCCGAGGGTGTAAGCTAGTATGACGGCTTTGAGTTCACTTCTTAGTACAAAAAAAGAAGTCTATTGCCTCTTATTCTTTAATATAAGACAATAATAAAAATTGCAGCTTTATTTGCTAGGTTAAGGTTGTCAATCCAGAACATTCGAATTGTAATTCTCTCTTTCTTCCTCTCTTCCTTCCTTCCTTCCTTTCATTTCTTTTCTTTTTCTTTCTTTCTTTCTTTTTTTGTGAGACAGGTTCTCGCTGTCTAGCCCAACTATGGAGCAGCCCAGGACAGCCTTGGATTTGTGCCAATCTGCCTACCTCAGCCACCTGAGTGCTAGGATTATAGGCATGCACCGCCATGCCCAGCGTATGTGGTGCTGGGAAACCAAAACCAGGGCCCTCCGTCTGCCAAGCAAGTGCTTCACCCACTGTGTGATTCCTCCCGCCCCTCAAATTGTAATTCTTATATGAGTTAGTAGTGAAAAGAATAAATTAGTGAATGTTGTGATTCCTGTGGAAGGACAGAGTTGCATTCTTCCCATCAAAAGTAGAGCAACAGCACACTGTACAGCTGGTATGTTAACATGAGGTTGAACTCAGTGATTGGTGAGGCATGGCTTGAAGTGTGCTTTTCTTTCGAGGCTGCACAGGTTACAGAGGGTCTTATCATTACCCTGCCTCTGAGTTTGTGCTGATGGAGAAATGAGTGCAAGGCTGAGTGTTCGAGACCGCCTGTCTCCCCCACCACTCCTCTTTCCCAGAGGCACAGAGGAGCCCAGAGACAACAACATGGAAGTTAATCATGAGAGCAGAGAACAAGAAACGTTCATGACCAGTGAAGCCACACACACTACTTATGTGGGATTACGTGTCTTCTCTTTTCCTTTCTTTTTATTAGAAGAAGGCTTCGGAGCTGCTTGGTCTAAGGGTCATGCACCACAACCTCTCTTCCCTGCCCAGTGGCAAACATTGTGCAGCTGCGTGAAGCTCTGAGCCAGGCCACAGCGTACCCTTTCCTACCAGAGCCGGTGCAATGCCTTGGGTCCAGCTGTGATCCAAAACAATGAGGTATTTTTTCCAACTAGTTTACCAGGGAGATGAGTGATAAACATATGTGTTAAACTGGAAAAAAAAATCATCAGTGTATTTTTTTCTTTTTCTTTTGGAAATTGGTACTCTCCTTAAATAAAGAAGGGTGAACCAGGAGTGTGAGCCAGAGCCTGGCTTAGGGACAGGATGCAGGGGGTTGGGAGAAGCTGGTCATTAGAATCACTAAAAAGCACCCAAATAAAAGTCTTCCAGTTATATTTGACCAAACGCAGCCTGCTGTTTTGCTGAGCAGATAGGAAAAACAACCCTCGTGTTAATTACAATGCTCGCATCTGCGGGTGCGTGGCTCTGGACACGTGCATATGCTCATCAAGATTTTTATGGAAACACGAGGAAGTGAGGAAGAATTAATGAGATGAATGTGGTTTGATAGCCGTGGCGATCCACACAGATCTTGCTGAAAGGATGCGAAGCTCAGAAAGGAAACTAACACAAGGGTGGGAGAATGGTGGGCAGGATTGTGGCGGTGTCAGTGACAGTGTCAGCAATTTAACCCGTCACGGGGGCCTGGATCGTTCTCTCTGTTTTCAAATGTTTACAAATTGATAAAATTACAGAAAAAAATAGCTTCGACTGTTCTTCGAAATACTATGCAAGAAAAAAGGAATAAAACTGAAAGTTGTCAAGATATTTGAGAACAAAGATCAGTGGGAGCAATGTTAAAATATTGAGGTGACTGTTTGCTATTATTGTAGTTTACAGCTGGACTGCTCGGCATGTTAAACGCTTGGCACTCTCTAGACGCAACCAGGTGGCGTCTTTTGGCCTGGTGGGACTAACTAGGAGGTTTTATTTCACTGCAGGTGCGTAACCTTTAGCAGATGTTAGGACGCCCGCTCTGTTCCCTGTCCAACTTCCCTGCCGCAGACAGTGGCTGTGTCTGCCTTGGGCATCCGCCTGAGGAGCTTGAACCACAGGCGTAAACCAACAGACCGCTGACGATCAGCACATCGCACCCTTCACAGCCATGGGCCAAAAACACAATCCCTTTCATCATTTTCTCTTCTGTCAAGTCTGGGGCCTCCACACTGACCTGCATCCTCAGCCCACGGATTCTTTGGTCGATGGATTGATGGATTGATATTTTGGGGTCGGGTTTCTCTAAGGCGCTAAGTTCCCCAGGCTGTGCTCACACTCGCAATGCTCCCGCCTCAGCCACCCGAGTGCTGGGGCCACAGGCCTGGGCTAGCTTCCTTTCACCCAACAGGTTGTCACGCACTGGAGGCAAGGGGACCTCACACACCAGGCAAGGGGAAGTCCAGCCTGGCGAGCAGGGACCCTGGAGCCCGGTGGGAAGATGGAAGAGACCTGGACGTGCCAACAAACAGCCACGCCAGCCGCTGCCTCTCAGCCTGGGCACACTGCTGTCCAGCTAACAGGGCCACTCAGCAACCCCAGGAGAGAGAGGCATTTGAAAACAGATACGCTGTCAGGAGTGGCCGTTAGACTGGGAAAAGGTATTGAAGCCGAAGTGGCCAGTTTCACACCTCATCCTGGCAACCTTTGTCTCAAAAAAGAACAAGCACTTACAAACTGCCAACTTACGACACAGAGAGAGGTGCTGAAAAGCAGCCGAAAGAGGGTCAGCTCCTGCCCGGCCACACCAAGCGCTAGCACACGGGGCGAGAACACAGCAGAGCAGGTGGACACTGGCCGCCTGGTTTTTAGGAAGATTTTACAACAAAATATAAGAGGTTTGGGATTTTCTTCTTGTTGTCATTTGAGAAAACACGTCCATTTATAGTTCAGTTAAAAAAAAAACAATTCTTAAAATGTTATCTGTTTTTGGATTTAGTATAATGTGTTGAGCCCCAAAATGTATCAAATAAATAAAAAGTAGTGTTTCAGCATAGTATGCCTCTGGGCAAACACAAGTCGTACTAATTCACTTTGAAGCACCTTTTGTGAGCAGAAAATGGGGGTTGGGGGCGCAACTGAAGTTACGCCCTGTGTTTGGGGAAACTCAGGAAGGCTTGCTCGCTTTGTACACTTCATAAGCAGACACAAAAACAAAGAGAAGACTTGATTGCTTCCACCCGTTTGGAAATGGTCTTTGGCTTTAATTTTGGTTTCAGTTGGTCATAAAGGTGTTTCTCTGTGCCTCCAGCCCGATTTGAATGCAGTTTGACATGAGCCTGGACTGATTAAAAAAAAAAAAATACGGAAAGAGGAGTGCACCTGTCAAGGAACAACTCTGTGGGTCTCCCTCGTCAGTTACGCACACCTGAGATCATCACGTGTTTCTCCTTCACATCCTGCTGCCCTGGTCCTCCCCTGGAGGAGCAGGCCCTGCCACCTTAGCCAATCCCAAGTCAACAGCAAGCCGGACTCTCAGATGCTTTTAAACACAAACCAATCACTCTCAAGCTCGCGACCCCAGTCTGTGCAGGCCAGATACCAGCCAGGCAGCCCCGCGTCCCAGTGCCTGTCAAATTTTCAAACCTACAGTTGTACACCTGTTTATTCTACCAGCCCGTTGTCTATCCTGAAAACTTTCACAGAGTCACAGTGACTTTTTCATTACTTATTTATTTGGTGGCAATGGGAATCAAACTCAGGGCCTTCACACCAAGATACAGCCCTGTATTATTCTCGATTTTGAGAAAGGGTCTCACTAAATTGCTAAACTTGGCAATCCTCCTGCCTCAGCTTCCCGTGTGCTGGGGTTAAGGGCCTGCGCCACTGGCCGGGCTACCAAGCCTCTGACATTCGCTCCTCGCTCTCTTTTTCTCTCTGGCTTCCTTTCTGCATGTCCTGGTGCTTCTGTGTGGCTCCCGCAGGGCAGAAGGAGCCTCCCCAGGGCTGCAGAGACACAGCATGCTGTCCGCAGTGGCTGTTCCCGCCTGCCGATATCGCCTCCCCCGAACAATAAACCACCATTTAAAAACAGCTAATGACACCTTGCTAGGCACATGCTTTTCTACATACTGGGTTTAAGGTCTGACTATTCTCGACACTCTCTAAAATTTATGTCACAATTCTCCTCTTGATGTGATGATTTGAGGAACGTAGGCCTTTGAGATCTTAAATCCCAAAGCTGATGACGCCATGGGAAAGGTCAGATGTCCTCATGAGGAACAGCTCAGGGAAGCGCAGAGCGCCCAGACAGGCTGGGCGCACCAGCTGCGATTGGGTGGTCTCTATGGCAGAACTGCATGTCACCTTCCACCCCCAAAGCAAACAGACAAAGACCAAAAGCAAACCTTCCCGCCCCACCAAGAGAGAGAGAGAGAGAGAGAGAGAGAGAGAGAGAGAGAGAGAGAGAGAGAGAGAGAGGCAGACATGCCAGCCTTATGCAAAGTCAGGCATTTTAGTACTGCTGAGAAATGGCTTCTCCTTCAAATTCCTTCCTCCTCTTTCCTGCCTCCCGATTTCTTTTGGGTCTTTCATCTTCTGTGCTCATTTTTCCTCTCCCTTTCTCTGCTTTTCCTTCCTTCTCTACTTTCTTGGGTCATATTGTCATTCTATTAAACATGTCTTCTTTAGGCCAAACCCTGTCTGTGGGTTTCAAAAACCCTGTGTTTGAGTCTGCAGATCTTGAGGTGAGAAACACAGGCACAGCTTGACTCCTGCTGGGTGCCAGGAGCTTGTAGTGAGGAAGGGAAGGAGGGATTAGAAGACTAATAATTAGCTACTTTTTCAAATAAAAGGAGGGACCTGAGAACTTACAGCAGAGGCCCAACTTGTGAGTGGTTCCTCAGGACAAAATAATTTAACAGATTGACATAAAATCATTCTTAGCTAAAGGAATTGCACTCATTTCTGAGATTAAATTTTCATATTAAATAATACGAATTTAAATTAGTCATTTTTGTAATGACTTACCCAGGCTTATTTGAAACATGTATCTATAATTTTAATTTATAGTAACACTTTTTTAAAAAGAATACTATACTTTTCAATAAGTATGATTATTTTATGACCATTTTTCCCTTCGGAAATACAGGTCTACAAAATCAGGAGGAAACTCATACTTAATTTACAAAGTTTAACATTACGAAAGGAGTCATTTGAGAAATCCATCCCATCGCACAGTTCAAAAAGGCTTTAGAAGTTGCCTTGGAATACCAAATCATCATACATAAAATAATCCTAGTCATGTGGCTGCTTGGGTCATGAAGTGATCATGATTGGAAAAATGGGTTGACCAGCTAATACCGTCAGCCCAGCAGGTCTGTCGAATCCATCTAACACTAGGCTTCTCCTCTCTGCACAATCAGCCTCATGGAGGTGTGGGAATGGGTTGGCCCAGCTGGCATAGAGCTTTTTTTTTTTTTTTTTTTTTTTTTGCTTAATGAATGTATATCAAGATATTTTACTGCACAACATAAAAAATTGGAAATGAAATCAAACTCAAGCTCAGTTTTTGAAAGGAAATTCAGATGTGACGTGAACCTACAGAAGAGAGAGAACAGTGGTATTTTATTGACTTTCCACTGCTGGTTTTCCTATCTGTTATCTGCATCTTTTTTCTGCGTTACTTTGAGACTTCCTTGGGAGTTAATGTTACATTTCAGTGAGGTAAGTTTTCTGATTGAACTGAGGAAGAGTAAGCAGTTGCTCCACTTTGGATCTGAAACGTTCCCAAAGCATCAGGTATTCGGGTGTTGCGGGCTACCTGTGGATACCTATGCTGTTAATAGGAGGGTCCTGTCAGAAGGGGCGGATCACTGGGGCATGATGTGGGCAGGGCTGGACCGCTGAGGCATGACCTAAATGGTAGTACTTTTTCCCTATCTTTCCTTTTTCACTCTGCTTCCTATCTGCCATGCTGCCGTAAGCAGTTTTCCTCCAGTGAGGCCTCCAGCATATGTTTCCACCATTGCTGGTTGCCAATGGATTGAGACCTTCAGAAACAGTGAGCTAAAAGAAATCTTTCCTCCCTTATGTGGTGGGTGTTGGGTATTTTATTCTAGCCATGTGAAAGTAATTAAGACAATTAAAAGCCAAGGAGACCGGCTATTTTCAAACGGCACAAGTGCCAGGGCAATGCTGCAGACCTATAACCCTAGCATTCTGGGAGGCTGAGGCAGGAGGACTGCAAGTTTGAGCTTTCAGCCTGAGGAATTTAGTGACTTAGTGAGATCTTATCTCAACAAAATAAATAAAAATAGTGTGGGATGTAACTCAGCGCAAAATTCCTCAGGTGTGTGTTCTGTGCCACAGGCAAACAAACATCCCACAGGCAGAAACAGTCTATGAACTCTGACCGCTCGCCTGAGCTCAAGTCTGCCTCCACGGGTCAACGAACACACTCAGGAACTCCTGTTGGGTGAAGGCCAGAAAAATGGGCCTAGTGGCTCCTGCTGGCCGTTTTCCAATGCTGTGTAGCAAGTGACTCCCAAGGTGCTAGTTAAAGTCAACCTGGATCTGTTGTCCCGTGGTGTCCAAGCGCATCCTGACCCCTGGATGCCTGCGTCCTCAGTGTCCCTCTTAGCAGGTGAAAGGCACGTTCTCAGGGAGCTGGGGACCTCATCTTAAGGTTGAGATTGTGTCCCAGGCCTCCTGATGGTAGGCAGCATTCAGTTCTCTGAAGTCCTAGGCCTGAATTCTCAGCTCCTAGAGGCTGCCAGTGACCCTCTCCACTCTTCAGAGCGACTAAGGACTCAGTTCTTTAATTCCTCTTCTTTCTCTGACTCCACGTGCAGTCTTGGACTTCTTGGTACACACGTGCAATCTCAGCTACTCTGGAAACTGAGACACAAAGGTAAAAGTTTAAGATCAGCCTGGGCTACTTATTGAGACTTTGTGTTAGCAAAAGCATGCAGAGGGCTGTGGTGCAGTTTAGCAGTAGAGTGCTTGCCTAGCATGGGTGAGGCATACTGATTCCTCATACTGAAAATCAAGCGAACAGAAATATCAGAACTTCTTTTATGAACTCACTTAATTAGTCAGCTCTCTACGGGTCTTAATTCTGCCCTCAAAATCCTTGTGTTTTACCACATAAACTAATTACAAGGATGATTTCCCATCCTAATCACTGAGCTCTCTGGCAATTAAAGAGAAGATTCTGCCAACAGGTGAGGTCTTCCCAGGACCGCGGCAACCCAGTCCATTTTCCAGTAATGCGCAGAGGGAATACCATGAGGAGGGAGTCATATTGTACACCCAGTGATGTATCTTCAGCAAATCAAGTGACATAAAAGTACAGTTTCTTCATTTGAATACTCTAGAAACAATTCATTTTGTTAGATAAAGTATCAAGATGTATTGAAACGCTCTCAAAAAATTTAGTATAAAAATCCAAAGTAATTAGTGATTTTATGAGAAGGTGTTTACTGCATCCCATACATCACATACCTATTTTAGGTTAGTAACATGACTGAAATTTTGAAGTCTCTGTGTCAGGAATGCTGTAGTCCCGTGTTTTCCCCTTAGTGTGGCATTTGAGAAAAATTGCTTCACGAGTGCATTCTTTAGAGCAGGACAGAGTGCAGATAGCTGATATGTACAGGGCCCCGAAGTTGCGTTGCTTCCAAGACGTTAATTATTTCCCCTTAGGCTGCTTACCATCCATTTATTGGAAATCAGAGGATGTAATTTTGAATGCTTTATTTGATATATGCTGAGTAGTGTGCATTTAAACATAGTTTTAAGACTGAAAGAGTGCACTTAAGGTCTTTGGTTGTTGTGAGAAACAAAAAATAATTTTTATAGGAGAAAGTAAATAATAATTTAAAAATCATAAATGTGGAAAATAGATCCATAGCACGGATTCATACTAACAATTCAGTAACATGTAATTAAGCAGCATAGTCTTGAGGTCTGGCAATGTTCTGGGAGCCTGGAGAGCTTCACTGCTTCTCCACATGATTATACATCACAGACAACTTCCCAGCCTGCTTGTTCCTTACAGCCTCGTCGGCAAGTGAGGACTGAGAACAAGGTCAATCTTTTTTTTAAACAGCATTTAAAATAATTTTAGAATAAAGTTATTTTCAGTTCCTTTTCTACTTTTTTTGTACCTTCCCATTATCTTATTTTTGCCTTTGGAATGTCTTTAGCGTCCCTATCAGATCAAGCATAGAAAAGAGTTTAGAAATCACAGTCATCAGAAGTTATCTTCACACTTTGCTGAATCAACATGAACTCTTTCAGAGGGCTCCCCACAAACCCATAAGCCCTGTGCATCAGTACT
>PVKB01002810.1:226221-248434 GCA_004027205.1 Ctenodactylus gundi
GATGTTTCACCTTCTGCTTCTGACTCACTTCACTAGTCATGATGTTCTCAAGTTTCTTCCATTTGCCCGTGAAAACCTCCACACTGTTGGACCTTACAGATGCATAGTATTCCATTGTGTATAAATACCACAGTTTGTGTATCCACTGGTCTGTTGATGGGTATTTTGGTGACTTCCATGTTCTAGTTATTGTTAGTTGTGCTGCTATGAACATGTCAATATTGTAAATAAAGAACCAACAGAATGGGAAAAATATTCACCACCAACACCTCAGATAAGAAACTCATAACCAGAATACATAGGGAGCTAAAGAAAATTAAGCCCACCCAAATAAAGGATCCTATTGAAAAATGGGCAAATGAAATGAAGAGGCAGTTCACTCACGAAGAAGTACAAATGGCCAATAGATACATGAAAAGATGCTCAGCATCTCTAGCCACAAGAGAAATGCAAATCAAAACAACGCTAAGATACCATCTCACTCCAGAGAGAATGGCTTATATCAACAAATCAAATAGCAATCAGTGCTGGAGAGGCTGTGGGGAGAAAGGAACCCTCCTGCCCTGCCGGTGGGAGTGTATATTCGTTGGACCACTCTGGAAAGCAGTATGGAGAGCTCTCAAAAGACTAGAAATAAATGTCCCCTTTGACCCGGTGACACCCCTCCTGGGAATATATCCAAAAGAGGCCAAAACAACATACAACGAATGCAGGTTTATCGAAGGTCACCTAATGCTGTCTGGCACAGGCACTGGAGTCCTGAGGAAGGGGACATTGAGTGGCTCAGGAACATCCCAGTCCAGCATTTAACCTCTAGGACTAAATCTTTCAGTTCTGCCATCTATCAAGTAAAATAATACAGCTGTGACATAAAAAAAAACATGATTAGCATGCCTTCTGACAGACTCCGAGGTAAGCAGGGTGTGGTCAGTGCTGCTGGCCCTAGCACCAGTAGCACCAAGATGGTTTCGTTCTTGAGTTTACTCTTGCATCGAGGCACACTGGGCCAGGATGCTGTCGGTGCCAGACAGCAGAGAGCTCCTGGTCGGTGTGGCACAAAATGCTTGTGGATAAACACATGAAAGGTCTGCATTGTTTAACTGCCCCTACATCAGTCGTGCGCTCATCAAATTTCACATTGTTTTTGTGATCTGGCAAACCTGGGCGTCATTTCAAAGCTTCATGTTAAGTGCTAGAAGGAAAATTACACTATGTCAGTGTGACCCATTCCTGGTTTGTGACTACTTTATTTTGGTAATACTTGAGTTTTCTCTTCTAAGCTTCAGAGAAAAGGGTAAAAGATAGGTACACATGATTGAGGTTTTGAAACAATTTCTGAATCATCATTTCAAATTAAAAAGAAAAAAAAAACCCTTTCTATCCAGATAGAAATCATGTCAATTTGCTGCATTTTTTCACTCCAGGGAGTATTGCTGACATTCTCAGTCTGCTGCAGTTTATCAGGACACGGTAGGTCTTTAGCATAGACAGATGTCTACTCAGCCTTCCACACAAAGTTCAGACCCTGCTTGGCCTCTCATCTGCCAACCACTGCGTGTTCACACAGGAAGTCAATAATCACTGTCAACACGAGGCCAAAAGTCCCTTCAAATAGAAGTACAAGTACAGCTTCTGACATCAGTATTAGGAACAGAATAGGATATATATATATATATATATATATATATATATATATATATATATATGCAAGGAGACTTATTATTATTTGTAGGCTTACAAGATCAGAGATAAGAGAGTCAAAAATGGCCACCTGCCTGTGGGAGAGGCAGAGGAGGAAGCAGTAGCTGCGCAGACAGGAAGAAGACAGAAGCTGCAGAACAAAAGAGGGATCAAAGATAGAGCACCAGTCCAAGGTCAAGGCTTAGAAGGTTACTGTAGAATCACCTTTGTGAGCCTGTTCTGGAGACTGGCACCCAACCGCTAGGGTGAGGACTGGTGATTTTCCAGAATGAAAAGACACGCCTCTCTTCTTTCTCCTTTTATTGCCTGCAGGCTGCAAGCCTATTGGTTGGTACCATCCACAGCCTGATGAGCTTTCTTCCTTCTATTTGCTGGTCTACGTGTCAGGCACTTTACCCTCAATAGTGTGCCTTTCTACCCTACTCAGGGTTTCTTAATAGATTGAAGTTGAGAGAGTGTGATTAGTGGTCACCACAGTTACACTTGGTGGCTGGAGAGTCTTCTGAGCTCTCTATACTGGATTCTGTCACAAGATTGCTCATGCTACACCAGAGGAAACAAGTGTGTTTTCACAGTAGCACTTGAAGAATAGGCTAATTAACTCAATTCAGTCAGCGTGCTTGCTCTGAGAAACGTAACGGGTTTTCTTCCACAGATTTTTGAAAGGAAGTTGGAAACAAAATAAATGGTTCTTGTCTTTGAGTATTCTAGACATTGTTCAGACATTTGTGATCCCGAGCATATTGAAAACACTGATTTTTTTTTTGTTCATGCCCAGGATCATAATTATCCCAATTTTCTCTGATTGCGTTTCTGTTTTCTCCCTCCTCAGGCTTTATTGTTAGCATTTTAAAATTATATGACCCTAGTCGACTTGTTAGCCCCCTAATCTTCAGGCTCCTCATTTGCAGAAGAGAAGTAGTAATTGTACTTACGGTTTCTCTGAGGAAGAAATAGGATAACTGTAAAATACTACTGTTACACAGGGAGGAAAAGCTAAGGAACCATTGACAATCAGAATAGTACAGTGATCGGAAAAACAATAATCAAAATCATAATAAAATTAGAATAGTAGTTTTATGTTAGTCTTTTCTGATTGAACTTCACTGTGATACTGACATTTTAGAACCAAGATTATATGTAATTATAATATCTTCCTGTTAGATTACGCATAAGAAAACAAGTGTTCAGTACCATTAATTTTACAGAAAAAGACATCAATGATGTCTATAAAGCTATGCAATGTGCTCATTAGTGACTCTGTTAACATTCTGCATTACACTAGTGACTTACACCTGTTGCGCATGCACTGGGGGGAAGAATGCATCCAAAACAGTAGTGAGGTCTCATGTAAGTTCCCAGCAATCCTGTGGAGCATGTTTGTTTTGCTACTACCTCTATTTCCACAAAGGAGGAAATTTTGCTTCCTCTCCTTTGGGTCACAAGGACTGGGGTGAATGTGAGTACTGGAACTCCAGAGGAAAAAACATCTAACGCTGTACTCTTACATATTATATTTTTACAAAAACATTACTACAACCTAGTCAACTTTATTTGTCAGATATGTACATAGGGCACATACATTTCACCAGAGATAAAATATAACTGGTATGGCATACATTTCTCCACTGTCTGTCTGCCAGTCCTATGTCTATCCCCTGTGGCTGTGTTTCTCTGGAGAGCCTGCCCTAAAACAGTGGCAGAAGAGGTGCGTGTGCATTTCCGTTCTGTCACTCCTTAGATTTTATGGTTGGCATTTTCTAGCTACAAGTGGTTAGTCAACATGCTAACTTGCCTAAGCTTGAGGTTCTTTATTTGTAAGAGGAAAGTAATAAGATGATGGTCAAACACTGTCATCTGATAATGACACGTGCAAACGCTGTGCATTCTTTTACACGAAGGAATTCTGAGCTCAGGAGAATGTGTGTGCACACACATGCAAGCATGCCTGTACACACACGCATATATATTTTTATGGGTGACCTACAAGGCCGGCCCACTGGCCACTGAAAGGCCCATTAGTCCCTTGTCATCCAGGGAAGGAAGTGGTTTATTTCAATCTAACCCAAAAGCCTACAACAAGAAGAAACAAAGGCATAAACCCCGGTGTTGGAAGGCTCTGGAGTCAGCAGAACCAGTTTCTATACTTTCAAAGCTGGGGCTTGTTTGTTTCCTCAAGCCACCCATTTAGAGAGCGATCCAATCTCCAATCATGGAGGCTAAAGATTACATTTTCACCACCATTAAATCCATTAATTAACAAATTAACAAGCACCTACTATATTCTAGCTGTTCCTTATACTCAGCTCCAGTATAGAATCAGCCCAAGGAAAACATGTCTGTCATTGCCATGATCTTTAGCCCTGTTCCCAGGGCAGTATCCAGCATGAAGAGACAAGACACCATGCAAAACCATTCAAAAGGAAAATGAACATATTACGTAATATATGACATATTATTATTTGTGGGGGACACATAGGAAATAATAACCTGAAGAAAATTTTAAAACACATTAAGTGATTTTGTGAGAAAAGTTAACTGGAAAGGTCTGCATGATTTTCAACATGACATCAGAGTACCAAGTCTCTGAGTTCGTTTCTAAACTCCACAAGAGTTCAGCAACATCAACGCTGCTATATTTTACCTAAAACAAACTTTGTAAATTGTTTTCATCACAAAACACTTGAGAACGATCAGCATGGGACATGAGAACAACAGCACCATCATGAACAATGAAAAGAGAAAATTCCTGCAAATGTATAAATGGATCATAAGCTGACAATAGTTGAAATGACTTAAGAACATTATAACGGGTCAGGGTAGGTGTCCAGAAACAGACTCGAAAACATGCTAGGACTGAGTTTATAAATAAAGGATTTTTTCAGTTATCTGGTCTGTGTTGAAAATCATATAATAGCCTTTGAAAAAATGAAGTTTACAGGAAATCTATCTTTCATAGAAATTTACAAAATATGAACATGAGTATACAGTCCCTACTGTACATTTATGGGAGTTTTAATTTCACTGTATGAATTTGAAAATTTAAAAAATCAAGACATGCCCCTCAATAAAAATGTACAAATGACACAACTGTACAATTCACTGGCAAAGAAATAGTGACCCTCTCAAGCATGCTATAGATTTTAACTTCACTTATGATAAACACAGTTCAAGTGTTTTTTAGAATTCAATTGTTATCTCTCTGACTTGCCAGTATCAACGTTTTGGTAATAGACTGTCTTGGCTAAGTGGTAGGAAAAATTAAAATCAAAGCATTTGCTTGTGGAAACAGAAATTGGTACAGTCTGCACTGGGGGGAGTTTGGAAATGTCTATGGAGATCAAACACAAGCTATGACTCAGTCATGTCTGATATTCTAGTGTCTGTTTTAAAATGAAGTTGCTACCAACTTATTTGTAGTAGCAAGAGATTAAAAGAAATACCCCTAAACATCTAAACTTCCTTCGGGATGAGACTCTTAATTAAGTTATGATACAATCGCTCAGTGAAATAAGCATGAATGAGTACTCAGCAACCTGGTGTTTAACAAAAAACAATGGCCTAGCAGTATAAGCACAAAATTTATATTGTGTGTGGTGTCACACGCCTGTAATTCCAGCACTTGGGAGGCTGAAGCAGAAGTATTGTTGGGAGTCCAAGGCCAGCCTAGGCTCCATAGTGAGTTCAGGCCCAGCTGGGGCTACAGAGAAGACCTTGTCTCAATATATATATTGTTAAGAAAATTATTTTTGTAGGCACAAAGTATTTCTGGGCAGAGGTATACAGTGTTAGCTATGCTAACGATGTTAGTCATTCTAAGAAAGAAACAGGTAGCCAGAGGTGAGGGACAAAGAATGGCTTTTTACTGGAGTACTTCTTACATTTTTCAAATTTTGGTTGTTAATCTATTTCCAACTGAAATAAATTCCTAAATACGATAGGATTTAGGAATAGATGATGCTTCTCCTTATTTCCTGGGAGTCTGCGTTATCTCGATGTGTGTATGCTGGAGTCATCCGTGGTGGAAGGAGTGGTTTTGGCCTGAATATGTGAAAATATGTCCTGCAATTTCCTAACTTGGTAACTCCAGATTTAAGATTCTGTTGCTGTTACTGTACTCACTTTGAACTTCTGTCTCATTTGTGCCTTGTTTGCAATGAGCTGGACACTCAGAGTCATTTGTGGAATAACTATAAAAGCATCAATCCGTATGTGGTAAAGAGCCACTGTGCCTAAAAGTGCCTTGCCTGTAGGCACTGGATGCCGCTACGTCTTCTGACTTCATCTTACGAGCTTTGGACGGTGGCTGCCACGTAGATGGTGACTGTCATGGCAGCAGGTTCTTCCTAACTCATGGCACATTTAGATCAGCATTTGAAAGTTCTACTCAATGAGAAGTCAGCGGAATGGAAGGGTTTCAATGGCAAAGAGAGACAGCAGGTTGGGTGACATGTAAGATTTAGTTCACAATGAAAGTCTCAAGGGAAAAGGAAAACAGAATAATCGAACACAAATGACTTAGCCTTCTGAAGATTCGATAACACGTTGTTACCCATCAGAATGTTATCACTGAAGCTTTTATTCTACACTCGATTTTCAATAAATGACTTAACAGAGCTGAAGATCAGAGCTTCTGCTTTGGCGAAATATAAAATATTTTGAAGATTACAATTCAATTCTTATTAATAAAATCTATTTCATTTTAAGACAGACAAATATGTTTTCATGTCATATGCTAGTTAAGCATTGAAAATTGCCCCCACCAGGTTAGGATGTGGCAAGAAGACCAGCACCAGGTGCCGTGGCTGTGCCTTCAAAAGGGTCAGCTGACAGAGGTGCCGGCCAGATGCACGTCTAGATCCTCCACACTCAGATATTTTGTCATAATAACAAAATACAGACCACAAAACAGTCGTGTTAATGCCGATACCACTCCCTAGAGTTACAACAGCTATTTTTGTAACGAATAGACGTGACTTTTCAACAGAGCCAATGCACCAGAGCGAATGCCCAGTTTCTCTTCCTAGTCTTCTTAAGTCACTGTCCTTCTGTACATTTCCACCCTATAATTTTTCTCAAAGCTGGGCTGGTTTTCTTTCCTTTCTCCCCCAGAAGTCTCCCTCAGAGTTCAGCCAGTGCCCAGTGTGTCCCAGAGACCGCAAAGTGCACAACACGGTGTAGCCTGACTCTGGGTATCTCACTTGGAGTGCAAAGTGAATTTGCAAAGCCAAAGCCACATCTGCTTTGGGCTTCTTTCTTTAGGCTTTGGAGACTGGCTCAAAGTGGATCCCAGACTACCCATCTGTGAAGAACGTGGTAGCCAGTGCAGCCCACACCGTTTGTTGTGCGTGTTATGTGTTACTACATTCAGACTAATAGGCAAGCATGTATGATGGGCAGTAACAGTAGCGCAGGGTTCACTTGGGACTGAGAATTGGCTAAAGGACGACATTCGGTACAGCGGAAATCATTTCTTGTGATTGGTAGATAACATATCCACTTTGCCTTCTGCTGATATGCATATATAGGTCAAAAGACAAGACCAGGAAATTCCTCTCACCTTACATATAGCCAATTTGGAAAACTCCCACCCTAATCCACACCACCACTTCTGCCACCCCTGTCATTTATTTTTTTCTCTTACACTCTCTCCTTTAAGCAATGTCTAGATGATGCTACATTATCTGAAAGTCACTTGCATTCTTCTTAAGAAGGACTTTTTATCCAACATCAAGCACAAAGCCAATGAAACATACATTTTTTAGGAGTCATTTCATTGAGGCCTCTGTCTTAAGGGCTACTGGGCAAAAGCTTCTGTTGCCTTAAATACATCTGTTTTCCATTGAGGAGAAATAAACTGTCCCTTCTGAGAGACAGGTGAGGTATGTGCCTTTTACAGAACATGCTTCTGGGTGCCAATGATAAGCGTCATAGTCATATGTCACTTTCACATGTCTCTGGCTTATGATTCTGGAGAACTGTCTTTCTGGGGTGATAAAAGTGACATACTATTCCATGTGATAAGACTATTGTTAGAAGTAAGAACGTTTACCTAAAGTTAAATTATGGGGATTAGAACCCGCGTCTATCACTGAGATGCACACCACCTCCGAAACTAATTGGCCCCTTCTATTTGTGTCATGAATAATGAAAAACTCTCTAGTCTCTTTTATACATAATGATGAATTCCAAATAGCAGCATCTTCCTTAAACACAACATCCATGTGTAAAGACACATGCATGTTATATGCAGGTGCATGCCACAGATGAGTATATATTGACATATGCATTCATTAAATATGCAAAAATAAATTCAGTGGGTTTATTCACTTACGTGAATCATCTATCAAGCACAAAGCGACCCAAAACTCCAGACAAAGTCAAGATCTTCACAAAGTTTGAATAAAAATACCATTTCTCTTTTTCTTCTAACCTCAAAAGAATTAAGGGACAGGCTGCTATGTTCAGAGTACTTTTCTGCTCTTTTAAAAGGCAGGATAAAGGCCAACAAGAAGCAAAGATAAAATTATTTGATTCCTTTTAAATGGATTTCCTGTGGGGGAGCAAATTCTTATCCACACCCGGAGGCCTGGAAACCCATCAGCTTTAGAGAACTCCTGAGGGTTTGTTCCCAAGATGCCTGGCCTCTGAAGGCGTCAAGAGACCAGAACGCCTTGAAGTAGAGGAAATACTTCTCCCCTGCATCACCCTCTTAAGTTTTTCCCCTTATTTTTTTCCATTTCACTTCCATGAATGGGCTGGCCTCAGTTACCTCAGGAATGCGTTTGCTCATGTGCAAGCCATCTTCCTTTGTCCTCATAGGATGGACAGCTCAGTGCACCAGGGACTTGAAAGCAGCGTCTCCATAGTACTGTCTAGAAACTTCTTTCTTCAAAGTAGAAGTGTGTTACTTATATAATTTGGTGTTTTATAGTTTATTTTCGATACATATCAGATTCAATTGTTGTTACTGTTTAGGTCCCAAGCGTCCTCACACTGTCCTCAGAGATGGAGTTTTGGAAAATGATTGGATTTTGCGGTGCTATACTTTGCCAGCAGATTAGTTCATTCGTGAGATCAGAGAGGACTGAACTTTCAGGGGGTGGGGTCTAGATGGAGACGGGTCCCTGGGTCGTGGCATGGACCCCAGATCCTCCCTTCTTTTTCAGCCTCTTGGCCTCTTGACTGTCATGGGATGGGATGGCGAGCTTCCCTCTTCCAGACCATTCTGCCATCACTCTTGCTGACTGAGTTGGCTGGCCATGGACTGCAGCTGTGACCCAAAGTAAGCCTCTCCTTCCTAAGTTACAGGTGTCAGTTGATTTGCCTCAGTGACCAACACAATCTCTGAGATTATTCCAGAGCAAGCGTTCGTTTGTAATTCCTTCTCTCTAGTTCTCGTTTCTAAGAGACTTTGCCAAGACGACCATTTCAGCTTAGTCTCAAATGTCAGCTGGATATTTCTTATGTTCATTCCTTTTTCTGTTTTTCTTTTCTTCCCAAGGACTTCACACTGAGCTATGTCGCCATCCCTTTCCATGTGCGTATGTATGTACATATGAATGGATGTATAATTATTTTCCTCCCTTTCCTGACTTGGCCAATGCAGACAAAGGCCATTTGGGTGGCTCTTTGGGAGTGAACTATGGTTAAATTCAACAAACTAGTCATTCTTGGTTGGGCAGCAATTAATGAACCAATGACACTCTGAGAAGGTAGAGGATAAAGGTGTCCTCAGCAGGGTCAGGTCTCTTCTTCACTGCAGTCTTACCTTTCTCCCATCCTTAGTCTGGAGCTGAGGTCCTCAGGCACTCCTAGGCAGCGCTAATTGAGTTTAAGAGCAAGACTGTTTTTGAGCTAGTAAGAACCAACAGGGTGGGTAAACGCCTCAGTCTGCCTGTCTGCCTGTCTGTCTATCCATCTCTCATCTTTCTGTCTGATTTTGTATTTTTATTTCTCTCTGCTGTTGTTCTTTCAAAGGCTCAGAGAACCATACGGAATCTTGGAACTGCAATGAAGATTCGTTATGATGTATACATACCGTGTTCTCCAAACGTCTCATGTGATTGGATCAAAGAGGTGCCACAATCCTCAAAGGGACAGAGGACTGATAATCGCATGTGCATTAGGAGGTGCGGCTGGGTGGGGGGCTGGGTCACTAGGGGCCTGGGCTAGGAAGGTGTATTTCCCTCTCTGGATTCTTCCTTGTCTCTCAGGCTCCCGGATGCAATGTGGTGACCAACTTTTCCCCACGCCAATGCTCTGTGCCTTAGAGCCAGCTGGCCGTACGCGGGCTGATGGCCCTGAAACTGTGATCTGAAATAAACACCTCTTCCTTTAAGCTGCACGTGTGGAGGATTGTGTTCCAGTGTCGGGATAGTGACTAAAGCAGGAGTGTTAGATTAAGTGCAGGGTAGGTCTGAAAAATTGTAAGTAGAAATTAAAGAATTGTGACTCAGAAGAAAAGGAAACTGAGAAGTTGTGATCTTGCTTCTTTTTTTTGTGAACTAATGACAATCAAAGAGACAAATTATTTCAAAGCACACGTGTGTGGTCATGACCCATTGCCATAATTCTCTTCAAATTACCTCCCCTGGCTGGAGTCCACTTACCCCATAATTCTTGCGACTTTCTTGAACCTTTCTGGAAGTCCTCTTTCATGAATAATTTCAGCAGTGGCTTCCTTGATGATCTGAATCCATTCAAAATTTTACCTTTCATAGTCATTTTGTCCTTGGGGAAGAGCAAGGAGCCCCAAGTTACCAAATCCAATAAATGTAGTGAAAGAGGACAAACCATGATATCTTTATTTTACAGAAATTGCCATAAACCTTGGATTGACAAGTGCTGACCACGACATACAAGGAATGTTTAAGTAAAAAAAAAAAAAATTAGGGGCTGGGTGCATGACTCAGCAGGGAAAGTGCATGCCTAGTGAGTGCCAGGCCTTGGGTTTAATTCTCTAGTATCACAGCAGTTGGGTGTGTTGGTGCATGACTATAATCCCAGAAACTGGGAGGCTGAGGCAGAAAGGTTTCCTGAGTTTAAGGCCAGTGTGGGCTATATAATGAGTTTAGGACCAGCCTGAATGACAGAGCTAGATGCTATCTCTAAATAAATATAAAAACAATAAAATACGCATTATGATTAATCTCCTTCAAAATAACCTCCTTAGCTCAAGCATACTTAGCCCACTGGCCTTGGCAATCTGTTTTTTCTGTAATATATTCTTAAATTTAAATATCCATCCTATTTTGAATCAAGCTTCACACTTAGGAAACAACAACCACAAAAAGACAACACAAAAGGAAGACTATGAAATCACACGTGACAGGCCATGTTTCCTCTTTATCAGTTCTCCTAGCAACCGTTGCCACAGTCTTGTCTTCGAATATTCATTTAAAACTTGCTATAGGCGCTGGAGGAATGGCACCACGGTTAAAGTTCTTGTCTTGCAAACGCTAGGCCCTGAGTGCAATTCCCCAACACCACATGGAGCTGGGCATGGTGGAAAATCTCTGTAATCCCAGCACTCAGGAGGCTGAGGCAGGAGGATTGCCTTGAATCAAAGGCCTGCCTGGGCTACGTATTAGCTCAGGACCAGCCAGGGCTACAGAGTGAGACCCTGTCTCAAAAAAAAAAAAAAAAAAAAAGCTTGCTATGCTTAGCCATGGATGATAAAACACAAATGTACCAGAAGTCAGGCATAGGTCCAAATATATAGTTTTAAAGTATGTTTTCTATATTTTCTGCTGTTTGTATTTGTTAGTTTTGAGTATGTATTTGTTGAGTAAATTTGTCTTTGAAAAGATGAAAATCTACAGTTTATAGTTGTTAAGCAACTCATCTGTGGCACTAAAACACAGATTTGATTTCTACACAGGTGTGGACGAAGCTCTGGGAACACCCAGCGAGCGAGGCTGAGGCTCCACCCTCTGGCCTCTGCCTCCCAGGCTTGTCTACCCCGGAGACTCTCTCTCCTCTTTAACCAAGAAGTCTGGGTTAGATCTTCACGCTGCTCTTGAGAATCACTTATTAACTAGACTGCTAGCAGAGTAGCTCACCCGGAAGGAACTTCATCAGAAGGCCAGACAGTAGAGAAACCAAGACTCGATCTGGGTTGGGTGGCTGCCTCCAGTGGTTCTTCCTTCACATCCTTCAGGGAGCCCGCGCTCCCTTTGTACTGCGACCATCTTTTCAGCGATGCTTGCGTAGCGAAGGGTCTTTGGTTGGACAGAGGCTATCCCTTTGCAGCAGAGTAACGTACAGTGAGGGGAATAAATCCCAGATCTCTGTAGGAAAAAAAGGCTAGACAGATTGTCATCTGTCCACAGTGGACGCACAGAGCCCCGTGGATGCAGCCGCAAAGGGACCCCTCCATGTGACCCCTGTGGGACTTCGGGGCAAAGAAAATGAATGAGTCGAGAAGTGTGTGCTTCTTGCTGTGCAATGTATCCCAAAGTCCTCCGTCTCTGACCCAGCAGTCTCCTCCGTCTTCCGTGAGCTGTGAACTTAATAGCTCCCAAGAACAAAGTCTCTGGCTTTGCACAGTACGGGTCACTACTTCATCGAAGACTTTTAAGCTTCTATATTCCTCAGAATTTTCAATATGTAAGATAAAAATGATTGCAAAAGAGTCTTGCGTTAGGACTATTGAGGAGGGTAAGTGGGATAATAAATATGTTACCTAATATCTGCCACCTTATAACACTAAATAAAAACTAGATAATGTTATCTACCACATGCCAGGAACCAAGGTGCTTTATGCAATTAGGGCTAACCGATAGCAATCTCTTCCTATGGACACAAGAATCCACACTTCTCCTATTTTTATTTTGCAGACGTTGCTAAGTTCCCTGCATCTCTCCGGGGCCCTATTCCTGACGATGTCTCAGACTTTCTCCGCCTCAGTTTAATCACCATTATTTGGCAGCATTGGGAATGCTCGGGTATATAGTTTATGACGCCAAATAGAACAGAGAGGAAAGAGTTCGCACTCCTGTGACTCCTTAAATCAAGTTTTAATAATTACGCTTGAAGCATCAACGCCAAGCCAGGCACTCACGCACCCCTGCAGAGACGCAGCGACACAGAGCCCACCTCACCACACGCACATGTTCAGTCATGGATTTGGAACCAGAATGGCCCTGTGCCTTCCCAGCCTGCAAGGTCAACCAGCTCATCCTGATGCCAACCCCCAAATGTGGCTGCCTTACTTCTTGAATAATGGGAGGAAATCGATGTCTACTTCAAAATCATTCCAAGTTATTACTCGGAGGCTCCAGCAGGTGTCTCAGGGGGCGGGAAGAGTCTCGGGGTCTGCATTCCTTTGCAGAGCTGCTCTGTCGGGCGTCCCGGTTGGTCACAGCTGCTTCTCTGGTGGCAAGGCTTCTCCTATCACGATGGGCGGAGGCGCCCCTCAGCCGCCCAACCTGAGCAGACACTGGCTACCCAGGAGGGACAGGGCTACTTCCCAGCCCAGAGCACGTGAGCATGCGTTTTCTGGGCAAGCATCTTCGCGTCAGCTTTCAAACGTCTTTCTGGGCGGGGACCAGGGTTGCAGGCCTGTAATCACAGCAGCCTGGGCGGCTGAGGCAGGCGGGTCACACGTTTGAGTCCAGCCTGAGCAATTCGGTGACTTAGCAATACGCTCTGTCTTCTCCTCCCCCT
Organism: Ctenodactylus gundi; assembly: GCA_004027205.1. Lineage (NCBI taxonomy): Eukaryota > Metazoa > Chordata > Mammalia > Rodentia > Ctenodactylidae > Ctenodactylus > Ctenodactylus gundi. Next base: position 239,593 of record PVKB01002810.1, read on the forward strand.
TAATCCTTCCGCCCCCTGTGGCCAGCCGACTGTAACTCCCAAGGGCGCTGTGCTAATACTGCTGAATTTCCGCTGTGATACGCTGTCCATGCCTCAAACTTTTGAAATTTTTACTGTCAACATGCATATTACCTTGCACAAACTCTTCATTAGCCCAGGGACCAGCTTCACCCCAGCCCGACTTGCAGCTATTAAATCCTTAGGAGTTTAAGTTCCTGCAAACAGCCTGTCAGGAAATATGCTGCATCCAGAAGCATCTTCTGCAGAAGATCCGGGTGTATACACTTATGAAATTACTCTCAGGAATTTCACCTCTTCACCACCTCATCCTGTAGATTTATTTATTGATTTATTTGTTTGAGTGTATAGTGCTTTGGTTCAACCTCAGGACCTTTGCACTGATCTACACCCCCAGCCCCGATTCCTCTTTGATTTTTTTGAGACAGGCTCTTTCTCAGTTACTAAATTGCCCACTCCGAGCTCGAACTTGGAATCCTCCGGGGTCAGCCTCCCAGACTGTTGGTAAGACAGGACAGTGCCTTCGCACCCAGCTAGTAGTTCTCAATGACTTCATGCGAAACTCCAAACCACAAAAGGTTTAGTTTTGTTCCCTTGCTTCTCAAACATTCTAAGAGAGGCATTGGCCTTAAGGATTCCAAGGCGGTTCTCTGGTGACTCTTTGATCAGGATGCCTGCACGACCGTGTCTTCTATCCCAGACAAGGACAAGGTCCTTCCTGGCCAGGGTACCGCTACACAGAAAGCTGTGGATGGAAGTTGAGCCTCTGCTTTAAAGCAAGCTGTGTACCGCTGTTATCGATGGGACTTTAGAATTTAACTCAAGGGTCAGAAGAAGTCACAAAATCTCCGTGAAATTCAGTGGGAGGCCATCTCCAGGTGCGTAAACCTTTCTGGCTCGCAAGACAGGGAAATCCTCCAGCTACTCCAGGCACCAGAGTTCTAATTGGTAGGAGAGAGCAGGTGGCTGTGAAATATGCAATGTTGGCCCTTGAAATGTAGAGAAAATCCTAGCTTGTCATTTATTTATTTATTATGTGTGGCACTGGGGTTTGAGTTCAAGGTCTTCACAGTGAAGTATTTCTATTTTTGTTTTTTTGTTTTTATTGTTTCATCAGTACTGACCACAGAACCTAGGGTCTTCACAATGAACTAAAGTCCCAGCCCAGTTTGTTTGTTTGTTTGTTTGTTTTAATTTGCTTATTTTTGTGACACTGGGAAACGTACCATAGGGCATTGTCACTGAGCTACATTCCCCACCCATTTTTGTCTTTGAGTTTTTGAGACATGCTCTTGCTGAATTGCCCAGGCTGGGCTAAAACTTGAGATCCTCAGGCTGCCTCCGCCTCCCAGTGGGCTGGGATTATAGACCTGTGACACTGAGACCAGTGTCAGCCTTTCTTTAAAGTAAATAAATAAAGAAACTTTTAAACAATATTTTGTTAAATCAGTAGATTGCCTGAATGGGGCTCAAACTTGTGACCCTCTTCCTTTGACCTCCCAGAGTCCTCCATGAACAAATTTGCATCCCCATGTCCTACTACTTAAAGATAAATAAAGGATAAGAATTCTAAACAATGGGTGGGAAATGGCAACTATCCTCTGGGAATGGAGGTAGATATTCAAATGAAAATGAGGCATTATATTAATTAACTCCCAGGACCTCAGACGGGAATCTGGGAATCCCGTGGTGACCTATGGAAAAACAAGGGGGATTCAGTTTGGGCCCAGTATGGGTCATTTACGCTAAGGCAAGCGCAATGTCCTTGCAGGAGCTCCGGGGAGACCGTTCCTGGGCTACCCTGGGACAATCTTACTATTAGAGTCCATGGTTTGAAAATATTGATTTAAATATAGATAACTTTAGGGTGCTTAATATAATTTGACAAATTCAACCACCTAACAGTTTATGCTTCAAATTTAAAATGTGTAATTGCACAATAAATATAATTTGTAAGTTGCATTTGAAAAGTTAAAGAAAATGTAGCTTTTACTGGTGCACAAGCATTTAAGAACCCTTAGAGTTATAATATTTCTAAGTATAATATATGTCGAAGACTTTCCAAAAGCTTGAGAACATTTTCTGAAAGTATAAAAATATTGTTAAAGAGAAAGTCAAATACATTTTCCCCAGGAATCCAGATTAAATATTAAAAGAATAAAAAAATCCATCTCTAAGGACTTTCTAAAGTATGATACTGTTGATTGGAGTTACAGATTAATATATGCAAAATTTAAAGTTAAAATTTACTACATTAACAGGTGAAATGTACAAATTCCCAAAAGTTGCAAATCTAGTAAAGATCTTAAAAACGAAAACAACTGCAAATAGTCCGTTTATGTTCTTGAATGCTGAAAACTGTCAACTGCTATAAAATACATATCTAGTAAAATGAAATATTCTAATTAATACAATTAATCTCATAGGGGTTGGAAAATTGAAAAAGAAACTATAATTAGAAGTGTACATTTTGGAATACTTTCTCCACAGGTCTCATCATCAAACAAACATAACCTAATGAGAATTTTTTCACAGTTAATTGAATAAGTTTTGGAATAAGTAAGATATTTCCAGTAATAGCTTGAAAATTGTTTCAAATTTTGGATTATAAAAAATATACAATAAATATCACTTGACAGTTTATTTTCTTAGGTCACAGGAGGTGTTGACCAAATTTCCATCCTCACTGCGTCTCACAGTACTACAGACTCTTTTTACTTCTCTACCTCCACACTTGATTGACATGAGAAACTCAAGATCATTGAACGGCAGTGCCTTTGCAGCACCACCACCAATTAGAGAACGATCTCTGCCACGATGATGCATTTGTATTCAAAGACTCAATTGGATTTCTTTTCCTCCCCCTCCCCAGGCTACATCCAGCAAAGTGTCTGAGTTGACCTTTATTACATCTATTACGGATACAAAAAAAAAAAAAAAAGAATCCCTCAAGGCACAACATCAAAAAACTGTTTGAGAAGAACACAGGAAGACTGGAACACGTTTGAGGACAATTTATGCATGCCCTAAACTAAACATACTTCTAAAGTATGAAATAATACTTTATGGACAACGCTGTGTTAATCAAAATGTGTGTACAAAATATTACCATGATATAATGGAAGTTGTTCTGTGATCTGCTTATTTGTATGTTTATTTTTATATTCAACAGCCAAGCTGCTATTTTAAATAAGCCCTTACTTGTTAAGGAAGATATTTATATTTTATCAAAGTTATCATAATGACACGAAAGAATTCTACTAGGAAAAAAAAACAAAAGCTGACTGAAAAGTCTGTTCGTAGATTCTCAGATAATTTCCCTCTATTTATAAGCAGATCGGCTCTAACATATGTGCGCCCGAGGCAACTGTGCACACAGGAACTCGCAAGTCACGATAGATTGTAAAAATGGCCTCAATCTTGTCCCTTCCTTAAATCCCTTGCCCTACCCTGTGCATGCTCCACTCCTGGCACCAGGAGGTGACACTTCTCTCCCTGCTGCTGGGTCCTTGATGTTTTCATGGCTTGCTTTGGCCAGCGAATTCTAATGGAACTAGGAGGAAGATTTGAATGGGAATGGGAGGGAGTGAACGCTGAGAGGAGACCCTGTGCACACACATCTGTGCTTTTTCTTTAAATCCACCAGCGCGAAAGCCATAGTGAGCTCGTCTCATGTCCTAGACCTGAGTCATGGCAACTGAGGCCACCTGAAGCCAGCGGGCTCCCAGCCTCCCACCTAGCTGGCTACTGAGACTAGAGGCACTGGCCTGGCTGAGTTCAGAGGAATCACCTGGTCAACTTGAGACTTAGAGATAGTAAGAGCTCACTGTTCAAACCAGCAAGTAGGGGAAAAAATGTTAGGTGACAGTAATACACATGTACATCTTATCTGAATATTTAAAACAACAGATCATGTTGTTAAGGAAGAGGTATGATCTTCTTATCACCATTACAATAATTGCCCAACAAGCTGGAAACCAGATTTAGGGGTCCAATTCTCATGATTTCATTTTCAGGTGAGTAGCTTAGCCCTAAGTGGACCACCTGCCTCATGGCCTCTGACTCTCTTCTCTTACTGTTTTTAGCTCCATCCTCCTTGGGCCTGATGCCAGCATCCGAGGACACTTCACCCCATGGATGGCAATAATGTTGGTGATTTCTCATTTCTACATATAAGCCATGGCCAAAATGTGGTGAACTTTAAATTAAAAATATTTATTACACATTGCCACTAGTGCACTGAAAATATACCCTGTTTCCACTTTGAACATGTTTTTATGAGCCTGCCTTACTCTTGAACAGTACTTGACAGAAACATTCACCCCATTATTGATCACACCTCTTAAGACACTCAGGAAAGAGGGCTGCCAGAACTGCTTCAGAAATTGGCAAGAGCAATGCGTGTTCAAGACAAGGGGCAGCGCTCGTGGGAGGATGCACGGCAATGGGGTTTCTACCGTAATGTTTTTAATTTAAACACACACCGTGTGTTATATCATCCCTTTGAGGTTTAGTGACACTAAGACACTTTTTAGATTCTCCAACAGGGCTTTTTTGTTTGTTTGTTGTTAATAGATGTGGAAACCAAGGCCAAGACTGAGACGTGGCAGGCCAAGATTTTTATGTAGTTAAAGAACAACTTCTTGTTGATGAACAGTTGGACTCTAGTAGAGGGACGCAGGTATACAGATTGGAATGGGAAAAAACTGATGCATACGAAACCCCGAGACCGTAGACAAATTAATTTCTCTAAACTTTAGTTCTAATATTTGCAAAATTGGTATCGAACACAATCCAGTTAGTGTATGAAAGGGAACCAAGCGAGAGTGGAGAAATCACGGAGAGGGGGGTTCCTCAGCTCACACTTAGCTCATTCCTTTTCAAAGATTTTAAAAGTATTTGTATAGCAGCATTTTGGATTCCTCGGTATTTTTTATATATTTGCATAAACTAAGATGTTTCTATTCTAAGACTAGCTTTATTTTTCTACTACCTGTAAATTGCTCATTCTTTTCTTTTCTGTAGACTATACTCCTGAAAGTAGGTATGTCCAATGTACATTTATAGCTAAGCATTTATGTAACTTATTAATAGAGTTTGCTAACTTTATCTCCTAACACACTTTTAGAAGTTTTTATGAACTTCAAACTATTTTTATTATTTTTTCTGTTGCTTCTTGTAATGAATATACGAAATTCGAACATTTTGTGCAAATATAATTTTAAATACTAAAACATATCAATAAAATAAAATCACATTTTGAAGACTTCAAATAAATAATAATTTCAAAGTAGTGTGCTTGGAAATATATTTTTCTTTTTCTTTTAAACTCAGCTAAGTTTATATATTAAAAACATAGTTAATATTGAAATAAGATTTTTTTTCTGATAGCTTGCTAGATCAATTTTTTGAGTCTTTAAACTTTGTAAATCACTCATAGTATATTTTGTTTTAGTGTGAGTATCCTGATAAAGCTAAGGCAGGTGAGCTGGATTCCCTGTGAATAACAATGTTTAAATATATTTAATGACATAAACCAGGCATGGTGAAACATGCCTGAAACAGGAGGCAGAAACAGGAGGATTGCAAGTTTGGGCCCAGCATGAATAATTTAGCAGAACCAGTCTTAAAACAAAAAGAAGCAAAAATAAATAAAAAGTTAAAAAGACGGAGGATACAGCTCAGTGCATGGCTCCGGGTTCAGTCCTCAAGGTGTCCGAATACCAGTGCAATAATTGATTTAAGCTAATAAGACATCAACATTTTTGACATCTCAAGAAGTCTTTAATGTATGAAGCAAAGCTATTCCCAGTAGCTCTTCCCTGAAGACTGCCTGCAGTCCCTCCCTGAGTGAAAGGGAGTCTGACTTGGCGATATGTAAGTGTTTTTTCTGCCTAAAGAGAAAGTGTGTAACACAACAATGCTGTGTGTCTCCTGAAATGCCTCTGATAATACTCTTTGTTGTACTGCATTTATTAAAAAATATTTATTCATCTCCAAAACATTACCCATTATGATTTTTCAATGGAGCAAAGAGAAACATTATTATATTCTCCAAAGGTATTTATTACTTTGAAAAGGATATTTCCCTCGTGACTAAATGTGGCTTTTGAACATGAATAAGTGTTGTCATGGTGCCAGCATTGGGACCACGGTATTTCTTTAAATCATTACATTTGCCTTAGCTTTTGCTAGTAAACTAAGTTGCTTTGAGAAAATGAAACTCCTTTCAAAAAGAGCCTTTTAAAAAAAGGTAGTGCTTATATTTTCAAAAACATTAAATACGTGTATTCATGCACACAAAAGTTCAAAGTAACAAATAACTACTTAATTAGGAGAGCTCCTTCTAAAGACTTAATAGTGTCATCAATAATGTTGTACACAAATACCCATCCTGACTTTTTGCCCTGGACAAAGGTCTAAATTTATGATAAACATATGAGTGTATTCTTGATAATGGTTATTAAACTTAAAAGAGAGAACAAAATGAAACACACAGGTTGCACAACCATTTTTCAATGAAAGATTTTTTTTTTTTAATTTTGAAACAGTCTCTAAGTTACCCATGGTGGGCTCAGATTTGTGACTTTCCCTCCTCACTATCCCAGATGCTAGGATTATGGGCATGTACCCTGCACCAAGGTAAGTTATCTCTTATGTACATATTATTAAATTCAATGTTACTTATAATTAGTAATACTATGAAATATTATGAGCAGATGGTGATTGAGGTTCTATAAGGCATTAGTATTGAGCAAGCCATTTACAAATGAATTCTGAATCTAAATATCCTTATCTTCTGCTAAGGGAAAATAACGATGGAGAAATATGATATGATTCTCATTTATGTACTACCTGCATTCCAAATGTGTTATGGCACCACAGAAAACGCGAACCTATCCATGAAAATGCTAAAAGACTTAAATTCAGAACTGATGTTCAAGATAATGCTCACTTTGTGCTAGAAACAAGGGATCAGTCAAGGCTAGAGCACTTGCAGATAACAATGTCCCAACATGTGGAGGCCAAGCAAGATGACAGATTTAGAATTGAGAGGCTAGGAGATATGGGAATGAAATAAGAGCTTATAATTGGAACTACTCCAGAACAAAATAGAAAACATCCGATGTAGGTTCAGTTTTGTTTGCCTGAAAGTAGGAAGAGAGCAATTCATGAATCATTAGTTACGATGGCTGTAGAAGAGTTTTATCATAAAATTAGGTACATGCTACAAAACGTATATAGAAGTCTAATTGGATAGAAAGAGGATGTTGAAAGAGAACTGTTTGAATTGTTTAACTGTTTTAATTCACTTTTTGTCATCTTGGGGATCAAATGCAGGGCTTCATACATGCTAAGCACAAGCTCTACCACTGAATTCCATCCCCAGACCATTCTAAGAGATGTTATTGAGTGAGTGTTTATGCCAATGCACAGCACTCTAAGACACAATGCTTTGATGATTCTGACTAATGAATCCATAATGATCGATTTTTAACGTATATTAATGATATTCTTTAAAAATCCTTCTGTCCCATTGCAAGTGAGAAAACTGGAGCTGGATGGGTTGAAGTGACTATACCACACAAGGAAGTAGAGGTTGTTTTGGGTTTAAAACTTTTGGTATAGATTTTTCCTTATCTTTTATAAATACGGTAAGTCTCCCGTTCTCTGTGGTTTTACATTCTGCCGTTTATAATTCTTTCTCAATTTTGGCTTCACTAATATTAAATGAAAATTCCACAAGTAAGGAATTCATAAGTTTTAAACAAATTTATTTCTGTAGCGTGCAAATAAAAATGATCTATAAAAATATCCTACTCATATATTCATGGATTGAAGAGGTGCCACAGGTTGAACAAACTTTCTCCACAAGGATGTTTCATCATATGGATTCCTCCTTGAATCCAACCCATCGTGGCCTGACCCTCTGAAACTCTCAGCCCCCCCAGAAAACTTTTTTTTTGGAGTTGCAGATATCAATTTTTTTTTTGTCCCAGTGATAGTGTGTAAAGCAAGCTGGGAGTATAGGCGTGTGCTGCCACACTCAAGCCAACTCTAGTTGCTGTGTTCCCTGTGGAGTAGATTGGTACTTCTTGTGAGGCTCATTTTTTCTGTGAACTGAGAATAAAATTGATCAATCTGAATTTGGATTAGAGAGCTGGGCTTGACTTCTTGGTCTGAATTTATGCCTCTCCTTTGTGCATACCTGTGTCCCATCCTTTGCCAATATCAGGAAGGGCTGGTCTCTATTTTTGTTTGCTTTAATTGGCTATCAGGTGTTTGGAAGCTGGGACTTCTGTTTTCTTCTGTTTCCAGAACCTAGCCTAGTGCTCCACTTCCTGGAATAGGTTAAAAAAAGTAATGATAAAAGTTTCACAAGAATAGTTCTTAATCTGTTCCTGAAAAAAGGATAATGTTTTGTTATGAGATGCAAGCTTCAGTCGATCACTGCTACTGTACATTATTTTTTTCTTTCTGCACCCCCACTTTTAGAATAGGGATTAATTACTTACATGAATCCTAAATATAAATGATAAGTGAATGAATGAACAAATTATTTAGATAAGCAAAAATTGAAGAGTATTATATAAGTCAACTTTATTACTGGGATAAAAATATGCGACTCCCACAACTTGAAGGAGAGGTTTATTCGGGGGCACGGTTTCATTTCACAGTCAACTGGCTCCGAGGTAGAAAGGACATGGTGGAAATGTGTAGTGGGAAGGCTGCCCGCTATATAACAGCCAGGAGGCAGGGAAGGGAGGAGCCGGAGCAAGATTATGCTCTTCCAAGTCACAACCTGCCCTCTCCCACCTCCAGC